>VUQS01022304.1:0-19363 GCA_015108495.1 Heterochromis multidens | reverse complement strand
AGGGAGTCGTTTGATTGTTGGGGTTTTCTCTGTATTATTGTAGGGTCTTTACCTTACAATATAAAGCGCTTTGAGGCGACTGTTGCTGTGATTTGGCGCTATATAAATAAAACTGAATTGAAATGAATTTAATTTTTTTGTTAAATTTATTTTACTACAGCTGCTGTAGAAGCACAAACACCCTTGTACGACATTAAGACGAAAAATATCATAAGTGAGCTTGTGTCAAAAGTAGCCATAACCACTTTTATGTTTTTATTTCCCACCAACATGTGGACAGGTTAATTCAGACTGGTGACTAGAGGACATGTAATGTCAGTGACATTCAGCAACTTGCAGCAAAAATGGGTGAAATAACCTTTAGTGACATGAAATGGGAGGGTGCTGAGTTAGAACTTTTCTCAGTTCAAGCGGTTACCAATAAAGAAAATATACAGCTGACCGATATGTATTTAGGGGAGTAAATAGCAGGCAAATAGAGCCTGGAATGTCCACTTGCAATAAACTGATGAGATATATGTGGAAGGGGCCACTGGTCCCTTTTGGCCAATATGCTCAAAGTATGATCCTAAAATAAACATCATGAGAAAGACTTCCTGTATATTGTTTAATAGGCTTTATTATTTATCAGATAACTGTATAAAAAGTACTCCAGCAGGCACCAGCAGCTCAAACATGTTCAAGAAGAACTTTAAGCTGTGGCTCAGGTGGTAGAGCGGGCCGTCTGCCAATCACAAGGTTGGTGGATCGATCCCTGTCCACAGTCCACGTGTCGAAGTATCCTTGGGCAAGATACTGATACCGAGTTGCATCCATCGAAGTGAATGTTAGATAAAAGCACTGTATGAATGTGTGTGAGACTGGGTGAATGTAGTAGTAGTGTACTTCTAATAGAAAGGGCTTTGAGTGCTTAAACTGAGTAGAAAGGCAATCTATAACTACCAATCCATTCAATAAAATTCAAATGAGTATGTTAACTAAAAAGACACAGAGAGCAAAAACTAGCCAAAGAAACCCAAACAGTTTTTTATAGCAGGCTGTAAACATGTTTGGACATTTTAATACAGGAGTCTATGGGGGCGGACTGACAATTGGAGACAGTCTCAAGTGGACATGAGAGGAACTGCAGGTTCATTTTTATGCCCCAGAGGTTGACATTTGTTCCCTACAGGATGAACTTGTGTCACTCATTTGCCCATTAGCGCCACCCTCAGGACAAACTGCACTTGACTTTTACCTAATAAGTCATGAAGTCACACAAAGTTTAACTGACCAGGCTGCGTTCATCTGATAAGTCTCTTCTCTTTGTGGGTAAAGACCCCTTGAGGTCTGAAACTCTGCAGCAAAAACCTTTTCATTCCGAAAACAGCCTCTGATCTGCTGCGCCGTCCCGTTGCCACGGCGACCCTGACCTGGATAAGCAGCCAGGAAACGGGCGAGATGATGGATGGATGTGTGAACTTCTGAAAGTAAATGTTTTTTAATCTGGTTTTGTTTACAGGCTCCACAGAGTGAAACATAGGCAATAACCAAACAAACTGTAATACAACACACGCATTAACCACTAAAACACGCACACACGCACATGACCCCACGGCCCATCAGTCACACACACGCAATCACACACATACACACTGCTGCGCTGCTGCATAGCTGAGTTTCAATCAGACGCTGAGAATCTCATCAGCATTCACAACAAGTCTGACCAAACACACACACACATACAGGAGGTTCTGCATCATTCAAGACATTTAAAGGTTATACATTATTCTATTTATTCCTTGTTCCTGTTTGATTCATGTTGTTTACGTTGTTTGCTTTTTGATCCTTGGGGTGTTTGTTTGCCTGGTGGATCACATGACTTTTATTTGCCTATATTGCATCATAGAGTGAGATAACTTTTAAAAGCCTCTAGCAGTTGCACAGTTTAATCCACATTTGCCAGTTTTGTTGTTGCATTTTTGTGCAAATAAACAGAAGAAAGTGAAGTTTGTCATGGCCGACATTTTGAAACTGACACACAGATATAATGTCATCATGTCTGTGCTTGCTAGATGGAAGTCAGTTGTAAGTAAGTAAGTTACACATTTTAAATTAAGCATGCTTTTTATTTACAGTGTCTGAGCACATTGCAACATATCTGCTCAGACATGACTCTCATGATTGCCTCTAACAGCCTCATTTCTATATAAAGGACTCCAGACTAATTTTCTATGAAAAGACTAGACGACCATATGTGTCACATATGGTCGTTCCAAAGTGCCTCAGTGCCTCCCAGCATCAACACAGCAACACTAGTTAACGTAAGCTTAGAAATGGAGCACACAAATCACTAACGTTACCAAACAACCACAGACAAATTTGATCTCAAACAAAACTGGTTTTGGAAAGGATAAAGCAGGCTAACATTAGGCTTATGGAACGGCCTTCCCAAAGCCCGGAACTCAACCCTATTGAAAATGTGTGGACTATGATTAAAAGCCGGGTCTGCGCCAAGAAACCAACCAATTTAAATGAACTCTACCAATTCTGCCAAGAAGAGTCAAATATCCAACCAGAATTATGCCAGAAGCTTGTTGATGGCTACCGAACTTTGGTTTGCTTTAAGCACCAAATCTTTGTTATGGTTTGGAAAAGATGATGGTTAAAAAGGATCAAGTTTCACCCCATCTACAGGTGACACTTTTCACATGCACTTCTTCACGCTGCCACCAGAGGTTATTAAAACGTAACTATAAGCTGTAACAAGCTGCTCACAGAAATGACCTGTGACCCTGTTTTCTGCGTTTAAACATCACTTCACAGCAACTTTATTTCCCGTCTTTCACAGATCTTTCACCTCTGCTTCTCTTATTCTGTTTCTAACCTCAACTTGCATGCCTCGAAAGCAGGCGAGTTACCATGACAACTGGCTAACATCATCTCTCCAGTCCTATCTGCAGCTCATATGCACATTGGAGACAACGTCTTTAACCCATTAATACTCATTTCTCCCACGTCTCACCTGTCTGTCTTCATGCTTTCTTCCCCTCAAGCAGCTCTCGGGTGTTTTCGGCGGCCCGCGCCAAACCGTCGGCCATCAGCGCCTCCTCCAGACTCCTCCTGGCCTGGTACACTTTCATTTCCTGCTCCCTGCACACACGCATGCACGCACACACACACACACACACACACGTAAGTCTTTTTCTATTAAGATATCTTCACTATAATTCTTAGTCCACAGTCTGCTGGTTTCCTCTGACAGTTTTAATTTAATATCAAGTCCATTTTTATAAAATACAAACCTGAAGCAACTTTATTAATCAGTGCAAATGTATCAAAGCTTGCAGACTAAGCCTGCACCTGAAGCACTAAATTTTAACACAACAACGATGAACAGAAAACATAAATCATATAAACTGACACCTACACTGAGTAAACACTTCTGATTTTGAGTGTCAGATGTGTGTAACAATAAAAGACTGGTGTCTTCCAGTAGGGTTGGGTAATTGCATGCATATATCAGCCAAAAAGGACTGATCGAGTTCATCACAGTATTTCTTTATTTTTGGTCAGATTTTTTTTCATGACTTCAATAGTTTTATCTTAACTTTGTCGTTTTTTTCCAAGGACTGGATATAAAAGATACACGTAGCTTTCGGGCCGAAAAAATGAAACCAATTTGCTTCAAACATGCATTCTTGTTATCAGCCAGCAGGGGGAGACTCAGGGAGCTGCAAATAGACTTCTAGTTGTATAGAAGTCTGTGGGAAAATGGCCACAAGTCCACTAGATTTATGAGCACTGCAAGCACTTTCCTGATGAGTTTATGGTCTCAGTTGCTAGTTCCAGTCTTACTGAATATGACATGAAGTTCATTTTGTAAATTATAGTCCCCAGCGTGGTGTGTTCACATTACACATAAAGCAGTTACATTCAGAGTCTCAAGGCTTTAAAATCCATCATCATATTCCATCTTTTATGCTATCTACGGCCTGAACGCACATTTTGTGTCCAAAAAGAAGCAGGCTGTGCTATTTAATGAGTGTGCAGTGTCCCTTGGTTTTCACAGTCAGGAGTGGAATAAACCCTTTCCTAAATTAATCAAAGTATACAGTCGACCAATGTAAACATTACAGCCCAAATAATTTCTGGCTTCCTGTGCTCACCCTCCATTTTTGCATAAAAGTATGGGGATGTACACTTCTTCCCTTTTCAAAAATGTCCACTCCTGAGCTGAACTGGTCCTCTTAATTTAACAACAGAAACTACTGTGTTGAACAGACTATAGACATCAAGCATCAGGAAGGTGATCAAGCATGTGCCAAAGATCATCACCGAAAAAGACGAACATCGGACATATTCATCACTTTTATGCTTATCACTTATATTTTATTTTAACACCAGACAGTAATAAAAACCCATTTCCATGTAAACATCTTGCTCAAAATATTACATTTATTTAATGAAAATGAAGACATTATGTAGCCCCTGTCTCACTTTAGAGCAACACGGTCTGATCACAGTGATGAATTTCTGGCTGTCCACATACTTTTAGCCACATAGATGGCTTCTACTCTTGACTGAACCGTTCATCAGATTGAGTTTATAATTCAAAGCTACTTTAAAGCAAATGTGTAAGTTTTTTCTCTGTGCTGAACCATCCTTTTACCAAGACTGACAAAAACAACCATAAAGGAACACAGAAGAAGAGACAGAATCAGCCTGATCTGTACATCTGAGACTGAATCTGGATTAACAAGCCAGAGAGAAATATGAGAAAACATGGTCAGTCTATACTAAGATTTTTTCATAGGATAAATATGAGTATTAGTTTATTAATGGAGTTAAAAAATATAGAAAATTGTGGCAAAAGGAAAGAGAAAAAGGTGGATAAACTGTCCAAAACGAGAAAGTGAGAATTTAAAAACAGAGACGTGTGGGCCTGATGTGCCACAGAAGGAAGAGGTGGAGGAAAGATGAAGAGGAGGAGGGAGAGGAGAGGAATGAGAGTGATTTAGGATGACAAGTACATTCAACTGAAGAGAGAGGGGGAGAAGGAAATAGAGAGAAAGAGGAGGTAAGAGGGAGAGAATGGGAAATTAATGGAGGGGAGAGATAAGAAAAGGAAGAGGAGGAGGAGTCGTGGAAGGAAGGCTGGAGGGATGGAGGAAATATAGGAGGAGAGGAGATGGAGGAAAAAGGAGGAGGAGGAGGAGGGGTGGAAATGGAAAAGGAATGAAAGATGAAGGTGGGAAAACAAAGGAAGAGGAGGATGCAGCATGGAAAGGATGGAGCCAATAAAGTAAAGAAGAATGAAACAATAAAGAAAGGAAAGGAGAAGTGGATGGAAGAAAAGCATAAGGAAAATATAAAGAAGGATTAAAAAGGGAAAAGGAGAGGGGGACATAGAAAAAAATGAATGAAAACAAAATAAGATAAGGAAGGAAGAAATGGGGGAGAAGGAAGGGAAAGGGAAAAAAGAGGCGAGAAGAAAATAGGAAGAAAAAGGATGAGGAGAGAAGATGGGAGGAAAGGATCTTGTGATGTATTCGAGTGATTCTGCTGTAATGGCTTCGGCCAGCTGTTCTCCCCACTGTTTTCCACTGGACACACACACACACACACACACACACACACACACACACACACACACACAGTCAGTAGATTTGTGTCCCCACAGTGCCTCCTGCTGTCAAATTGCAGTAATTGCATTTATGGTTTATGGGGACTCTGGTCACCAAAAGAGTGGCAAGACAGATGGAGGGCAGAGTGCAACAACAACAGCAGCAACAGGATTATAAACTGTAAAATCAGCTGCTTTGCTTTCTAGATAAATTAGACTACATCAAGCCCACAGGCTTTTGAAGCAAATAGGAAATAAGCGAGCCCTGATGTCCTCATAAATCAAGAAGTCCCAGTGTCCCATCCATGGTTTTGTGCAGGCTAAACATGCCCCTGCAAATGGGCTAAAAAACAAAGTCCTTATAGAAGCATGTCGTGTCTTTTAAGACTTTTAATTTGTCAGATAATTGTATTAAAAATGGTCCAAAAGGCTCCAACAGCACAAACACGGTCCAGAGGTCCAATTCAGCGCCTCAAGATAGCTGAGGTGCTACAGCCGCCTGTGTCATCATCCGCCCATCAAAGGACCTCCACCACTAACTTTAAGATTTACCAACATCCAGATTGATGAGTTTATAAAAATCACTGTGTGTATAGTTGTTATGGAAGGAGAAATATAAGTGTAGAGATCAAAACTTGTAGCAGGCTGTAAGCCAACCATGGGAGTCTATGAGGACTTAATCAACTTTGGAGCCAAGCTGAAGTGGACATTAAAGCAACAGCAGCTTTTGGCATGTCTGCATTTTTCAGCCTTAGAGGTAGCCACTTGGTTAAACCACATGGTTCAGGGAAATCAGAGTAATGATGGAGGTAATTGTGACCTGTAGCTAAAATGTTAATGTCCTCGTCCTCTCATAGCAGGTCATTCTGAGCACATAAACAGGATTTTTTTTTTTTTGTAGACTGTGAAGATTTTTAGCCCAAGAGTCTTTTAGTAGTTGGATATTAAATTGAATCATATGTTTGGTGTGTAATTCCCAATGTGGCTTCTTTTCTTCTTCCCCCTCCTCTTTCCACTCCCTTCATGCTTCATTTCTCCTCATCTCTCATCGTCTGTCTCCTCTCTCATCACCTTCTCATCCTCCCCTCTCCCTACAACTGATTACTCCCCCTACCCAGCATGCATCAGTCATCTGTCCCATCCTGGAGGGTGATAGAAATCCTTTAGGGTTTTATCAGAGGCTAGAAGGAATGAGAAATTATATTTTTCCATATCTGACATGTTTCTTTGATAACAAACAAAACACAGCTCTGCTCATTAAATGCCATCACTGTCTAACTGAGTAAACACATCATGTATTTGTGTTTAACCTCAGTTGTTAGCTCTTACAGTAATAGCCTACTCACCAAGCATTATTGGACTGATACAGTAGATCCAGCAAATATTCAAAACACTTCACTGTTTGCATGTCTTATTATGTTCTAGATGTAATTTTTTAAATGGGAAAAATGGCATGTTTTTAATGTTATTAATACGATTTTAAGTGAAAACAGGCTTTTTGCAAATCTAAAGTGGCTTCAGACTGTGGCCAGGTGGATTCTGTTTGCTTTAGTAAATCTTGAGATGTGTCCATAACTTGACTATAGAGTCCACTGACTGCAAAACCTGGAGAACCTGCCAAAAGCATCGATCAAGCCTATATTGTAGTGAGAGCCCAAAGTGCATTAAAAGGACTCACAAAATCAGGAAAAAGGTTGTCTGGACTCCAAGTACTCTGTGTGTTTAACACCTGCAGATACTGTCTCTACAGTAAAGCATGATGGCAGTAGCATCACGCTGGGGGACACAGGAGACCAGTCAGAGATACCCAGAACATCCATGGACAAAAGTGAAGCCACTTCCAGTCCAAGAAAAGAAAGGAGAAATGGTAGAGAAGGAAAGAGAAAAAGGAAGGTGAGGTGTGGAGAAAAGTGAAGGGAGTGAAGGACCTCATGAGGTATTCAATTCTGCTGTAGTGGCTTTGGCAAGCTGTTCTCTCTCCTGTTTTCCACTAGATACACACACAGAGTCAGCTGATGTGCATCCCTGCAGTGCCTCCTGCTGTCAGACTGCAGTATTTATCTACATGGTTTATGGGACTCTGGGCTGGCAAGACAGGATTCTTAAAATTACAGAAAGGAGGATGAAAAAGTGAGACAACAACCGGATTATAAAGTAAGTAAGTAAGTAAAATTGTATTTATATAGCACCTTTCAAGACAAAGATCACAAAGTGCTTGACAAAGAAATACCAGACGTGGGATAAACAACTGCTTAATTTTCCAGATAAATAACATGAGCCAACAAGCATTCAAAACCCATACAAAACAAAAGAGACTAAATGTCCCCATAAATCAGAAGTCTTCCTGTCCCATCTTGTCTGGGGTACAGAAAATTAAAAGTACACTATTATTAGCACACTATTTCATCTTACATTACCCACTGGTTTGTGGAAATTTCCACAACATTTCGCAGAAGTTATGATATTTGGACAAGAGGGTTATTAGCTAATGCTAGCAGGCTGCATCCATTAAATGTATGTGTGCAACACAATACAGAGTATTGGTAATAGACTCATAAAGTACTAGAATTTCACTCACCAAAACTGGAGCACAGACTTCTTAGATGGTTTGTAACACATATCCAACAACTCATATGACCTGCTAATTCCCCTAAAAATGCTCCAGAGCAGCACAAACGGTCAATGGGTCCAGTTCAATGACTCCCATTAGCTGAGGTGAGGCAAACAGTCGAGACAACACAGGAACGGCTTAAGAACAAATCTGATGTCCTTGAGAGGCTAGGACAAACCTCAGGATTTCCCATCCAATTCTGATGAAGCTTGAAAGGTTGTGTCAGGACAAATTGGGTAAAATTGACAAATCTAGGTTTTCAAAGCTTGCCTGAGGAGACTCAAAGCTCGACAACTTAAAGTGTGCAAAAAGTAAAGTGGACTTTCTGAATCTACAACAGCTGGAGAACGTCGACGCCTTATGCCCCTCAAAGGACAAAGAGAACTAAGTAGTGCTTAGAAGCTTGATGGATGCATGCTGTTTAAAATATGGTGATGATGATATCTCTTAAGCTGAACTTTCTGCACAAGCAAGAAAGCTCATTTTCAGACTCCAGTGAGAAATGATGGCAGTGACTCCAAAATTAAATGACTTTAGGGGTAAAACTGAGGTATTAATGAGGTTACTGTAAGGATAACATTTTTGTGTTTGAGATTTGCTCATGGACTGTTAGGTCGGAAATCATGTGGAGTTAACTTTATAAGCATATGGCCTGTATATTTACTCTTCCGATAAGAACTGTGTGAAGATTGAAGTGAGGCCACAAATAGCATTTTTAATACTGATAAATGATAAAAGACTGTCTAAAGAGTCATAAAATGTCAGTTAAGCAGCCACAATAAGCTGCTGGTCACGCTGAGTTGGATGAAACTGAAGCAGGAAAAACCCTGAGTGTACTGAATAGAAAAAAAGAAAAAGAACCCTTTCTTTTAATTACAGCTTTTCCATTTGTAAGAGGGGCAACGTGATAATAAAAAGAGTGAATCATAGTGTACATAAATCAGCACGAAAGTTGCTAGAGAATTTTAAAAGCACTTGCAGCAATTAAAATTTCTTCAAATATTCACAGAAGTACAAAGGTTCAAGGATAACAGGTTTTTTTTTTCCCCAAGTTCAAGTTAATGGAAGCACAGAATAAATCACCACTAAAAACAGCTTCATCATTCAGTGTCTGTGAAGAGGAGGAAAACCTCTTCACAGACACTGAAGGTGATGATGAATACGATTTTTTCTGAGTCACTGACAAAAACAGGAACAACAGGACTGTTGATTCTTATATACAATATTAAAGATTGCTTATTTTGGACCAGATGAACAGAATCAGGTCGCCAATATCTTTTTGGATGTTAACAGGTTAAAAAAACGAGACCCTGGACAGTCAAAACTTGTTTTCACATGCTAGGGCGAAACGGTGGTACAAGTGGCTAGCAGTGCTGCAAGCAAGTAAAAAAAGGTTCTGGGTTCAAATCTGTTGGTCGTCTGAGGATTTCACCAACCTGTTCAGATGTCCTTTTACTTTTAAAGTAAATTTACACATAAAGGGATGATTTGTTTTAACCCTCTGAGGTCTAAGTCATCATTGGTAATGACCACAACCATAATCCTAAGGTCTGATTTAGACTTCTGTGGGGAATCTTTTGTAGAGCCTACAAGGTAACATTATGTATTATGTGTTTATTACCATGTGGTCATGTCCCTGTGTTTTATATGTGGTTCCAGCTGAATGGTGCTGAACATGCCAGTCACAGTAGTTGCAGGGCTGCGTCGATGCAACGTCTAGTTACATTTCTAGGGAGGTGCATGTCAGGTTATGGCGTAGGTTATGACGTAGGTTATGACGTAGGTTACGGCGTAGGGGTTAGAGGGATTTGCAGTTACAGCATAGCTACGGCAGTTACTCTAACCCTGAGCAATCAGATTATGTCTTTTCCCAAGTCATGGCAATCAGGAAACAATAAAAAAAAGTGTTTCTAACTGACACACATCAAAAACCCTTCACATTTTTTCCGAAAAGGTCAGTTTTGCCTTTCTCCAAAATCTAGGGTTAGGGTAGGATTTGGGTTAGGGTTACCCCCTATGAAGACTTACCCCACAGAGGGTTAAAAGCGAATGACTAGCAGGTCAGATTTAGTCCAAAAAATGGCATCCATGGATGTCTGGTGCTTTGAGGTTAGGCTGCCTTCTTAGAAGTCTTCTGAATGATCTGAGAAGACGGCTTTTCTCTTTTCACTTTTTAACCAAATGTCAACACTGTTTAGGCGTCTGGACGAGTTGTCTTTAACATCTTTTCAACAGGTTTTTGTTGTGGTGGTTAGCGATAGGAGCTCGGACATTCAGAGTAGAGACACTGCTCCTTCGTGTTGAAAGGAGTTCAGGCATCTGATCACGATGCCTCCTAGGTTCCTGCCTTTGGAGGTTTCTGGGCATACCCCGATGAGAGGAGACCCCAGGGGTAGAACCTAAACTTGCTGGAGGGCATTACATATCTAATCCGGCTGGGGAGCACCTCATCTCCCCAAGCAGGAACTGGAAAGTTCTGCTGGGGAGAATGATGCCTGGAATACTCTTTTTAAACCCGACATCAGATAAGTGGAAGAAAATAGATGAACGATACAATAAGTATGCCAAATTTACTATCAAAGGCACCATTCCCACAGAAGCACAGACAGCTACCACTGAATTACTTTGATACTAAGAAAAATCAAAACCTTGTTTTTTTTTAAACAAGCCCTGGAGCTCTAAGCATGTTTATGGATGTTTGTTTGCAGTGGACTTCAAAGATAATGATATCCTTGGAAAGTGTAAGTCACACTCTGTGTATCATGTCTTTGTACTCTGATTAGTTGTGACTCACAAGAAGCACTAATTACAACTCAAAATGCAGCAATGGGACACTCAGGGCTTTAAAGTACCTTAATTGCCTTCTTAAGCTGTGTGTCTGTGTGTGTGTGTTGATTGTCCCTTTCACCTCACAATATAAAAATCCCTGTTCCAAATTAATCCTCAGAGCTGAGTTCACAGAGAGCTGGCACAAACATTAGCATTTTAGCACGGCTTCAAGTGCTCATGTCAGAGGAAGAAACACATTCTCCCAGCACATGCTTTCCCTTTTTGGCTACAATCAGCCGAATGCCGTCTAGTGACTGAGATCTGAGGGGGAATAAAGACCGTCTGAGGACTGCGTGTCTCACCGGATGTGCTCGTCGGTGACGGTGAAGGCCTTGCAGAGCGGCTGGGACGTGTTGAGCCAGATCGCCGGATTCTTCTCAGCAGCCACAGACGTCTGTCCCGTGATCGGAGCGGAGCTCATGTGCAGAGCGCTGGCGATGGCTGACAGCAGAGTGTCGTCACTCGCATCTGGACCGACACCTGTCCAAAGAAAGAGAGAGAGAGGTCAGAGGTCAAGACTTGAGCTCAGTGTTTGGGTTCTGTTCAGAGTGATGTTGGAGACCTACTCTGCAGTCCTTTGGGCAGGTCCATGGTGCGCAGGACCTGCTCTGTGACATCTGATGACCGGAGACCTTTCAACCTCTTCTCCCAAAACAGCTGCAGACAGACAGACAAGCAGCTGATTATCTGATGATCTCTGACTTCTGACTGGTTTTGCTTGTTAATTTTGGGGCATTTTCATATATAATCCATTTTAAACTCTTAATGTCCACCAGGCCTCTGCAAATAGTTTAGGGTAAGGGTTATGTTCACAAATTCCCCTTTTTACATAACTTTTTCACTTGTTTGAAAATCTCAGATCATGGAAATCTAAGCGGTTAACTTCTTAACACCCACCAAGTTGCTGGTGAATATAGAAGATGATATTTTAAAGTAAGTCCCCCAGACTTATTTTTGCCGTATAGTTCTTCTGTTATAAGATTCCATGATGGTCATTCAAGTTGGCCATCAGTGCCTTGCCTAGGGTTAGGGTTGAGTTTTAACCGCATGCTAAATCAAATGTTCATAAACCAGAATATGTTACCTATCAAATGCTCATACATTAATTTAGTCTCATGGTTTGCTTCTGTTTAAGATTTTCCATTTGGGTGTTCCAAACTGGCAAAACTTCTTTAAATAGGGCTGGACATTAACCAAACCAAAACCGCAGCTGATTCGCTGGAGACCTGGAGGACATTAACAGCATAATCGATTATTTGTTTACTTTGTAAAAATTCTCAACATCATGAGAAATGTATTCATATAGTCATATTTCAAAACAGTAAAGGCCTGACTGTCCTCTGTCTGTTCGTGCTGTAGAGCTGAGGAGAACCAGAAAAACTGGTTCCTCCTGCATACACAGTGTGAACAGAAACAGAACCAGGTCGGCTTAAACAGGACTGAGTTTAGTTCTCCATGACAATACTTTTGCTAAAAACTAAAAATTCAATATTGAGGGTTAAATGTGAATCTAAGCCTAAAGATGGTGCAGGCAGCCTGATGGATGCTAACCTCTTATTGTTAGGGGCAGAGTAAGAGATCATTTTCATCTAGTCTGCAAACCCAAATGAAAATCTTATAATAGAAGAACTTTGGGGCTGAAATGCATATTTTATCATCTTTCATTAACAATATCATTGTGCTCATCATATTTCTCTCCCTCCTCCTATCATCATTCAGTCCTCCTTATACTTCTTTTCCCATGATGCCTCAGCACTCTCTGGTGGTTCCAGTTGTCATTACACTTCAGTCTCTTATGTAACAGCCTGACCTCACCCTCTTGCATTACCTGAATGTTTGTGAGTGTTTAAGTGTCTCACCTGTTTGGGCTGCTCGATCGCTCTCTGCAGGTCTGTCTTCACCTTGTTTCCGGGGTGACTGGTAACCTTGGTAACGGGCTGTTTAAAGATGGATGCTGTCTGTCTGATGGGCAGAGCTGTGTTCAGGTCTGGTTTCCCTCCCTGCATGAGACAGAAGACCAAATGTTGGTGTTTCATTTCTTTTGCTCCCTGGTTCCTACCTTCCTTCCCTCCCCACCCTCCTGTCCTTCCTTCCTTCCTTTTATCCTTCTTTCCTTCTTTTACTTTTGCTTTCTCCTGAGAAATGTTAAACCTGTGTGTGTCTGAGTGTGTGTTTGATTTAAGCCTAAAGGGTTAACTCTAAGCTGAGACAACAACAGGAAGTGTGTGTGTGTTTGTCTCTGTGCTCATAAGTAATGAAGTGTGAAGAGCAGCAGTACAGGGTTGCAAACCATGTCAATACAACACGCACACACACACGCTGAAATTAGCACCCACTAAGAATGTGTAGATTATTCGTTTAGCAAATAAATGTTGAAAGGCCCGCTTCTGTCCGCATTTCTGCGAAGACTCTGCCCTACTTTACCTCTGATTGGTTCAAACTTTAACCATTTAACCAACCATAAACTATCTGTTTGATTATAATCAGTGGTTACAGTAAATGTTAATGTACATTTTATATCATCAATCTACAGTTTCTACAGAGGCTGAACTGGAGGATTTATCCGGTCTGAAGATGTTTTCACACGTGCACTGCAGCTCTGAACTTTTCTAGCCATAACCAGACGTTCACCACCAGCGAGTGGACGTCATCTCCCAGTCATTTCCAGCAGTTAGAGCACGTCTGAAGCTGACTATTTCCTGCTGTGTGCTTCATGTAAAAAAAGACAACTGTGGAAAGAATCCAAACCTGATTCTCCTGAAATTCTCCAGAGTTTACGTGTGAGTTTACCAGGTCTGTAGTCAGGACCACCTAAGTGGTTTCTTGGCTGTGTGCCCAAGAGAAAAGGGTAAGAGAGTCAACGTAACATCCACAATTTAAAACGCTGATGGTGACAACACGTTTTAAATCATAACACTGACTAGACCAACATGAGACAAGAAATAAATCAGTCAAACCACCAGCAGCAGTCAGAGTCGAAATGGACGCACAGTTTGTCCCTGTGATTCAGATCAGTCTTAAAAATAAATCAAACGCCGCATGTCAAAGAGACGGAGGCGATTCTAAGTGAAAATGCCCTGAAGGTCGAGACAAGTCTGGGCCAACACACCCAGAGCAAACTAACATCCAGATTATCCTCAACTAGGACGAGTTTTAATTAAAACGCCAGAGAGTAAAACTAACAAATTACAACTACTGTTACTGTAGTTTTACTCTTAAGTAGGCATTTCACAATATGATCATCTTCACTATTACTAAGTAGGCCTACACCTAAAATTTATATCCAAAATCAGGCAATTAAAACCAAGAAATTTGTACATTTGTAGAAAAAAGCTATAAGATTCGAACTGCTTTTGTTTTAATACTGGATGCTAAACAGGATTTTTCTGAACTCTAATGGAGTTTTCTACCGGCTATGAAATGGTTTCACAATTAGACTTTGAATACATCTCTCCTTTTTCTTTTTACTAACATGTCACTCATCCAGTTAATTCAAACTCTTCATTGAAAGAAAGTCAACACAAAAAAGATTCATTCAGGGAATCCGGTGCTTCCCACGTAGCTCTAAAATCCTAGTAGTCCATATATTCTCAGTTCAGATTCATAATTTATGTATATTTGTTATGTTTGTATGTGTATGGATTTTTGAAGAAGCCATCACTAGTTTTTGTTCTTTTACAATATCATCTAAAGCCACACTCTGCCATCAACATGCTCCCAGTTGTCTTCATTATCATTATGTTGTTATTTATGGGGCTATAAACCAAGTTTTAACCTCTTATAACATCCACCAAGTCGATTGCAGCCTGTTTAGGGTTAGCGGTGCCCCTGTTATTGGGAATTTCCACCCATTTGGCATATCCAAATGGAATTCTGTGAGTCCAAAATGCTTGTGCAACAGCTGATTTGAAAAGTAACATCTTTTAGTCTCTGAAACTATGCTGATTTAAGATGTCTTGACTTTCTTTCTTTAATTTATACATCATAGTTTGAGAAGTGTCAGTTTGAACACACCCCTTTTCTTTCTTCATCGGTTCAGCAGTGTCCTCAGTTTGTGCTCAGAAAGTTATTTACTGTTATCCTTGACTACTGGCTAACTATTCTAACCAATCAAATATTTCTCACACTTTCACGCTGCACAAAAAAATCTCAGGCCAAAAAGGAGAAGCCTCAAAGCCAGTAATTTATGAATAAAAGGGTTAGCTACAAACAGCTAAAGGCTGATGGGGTCAGGGGGCCGGCATGGACACTCAACATTGGCAGCATGATAACTCGAGAATGAGGAGACGTAGGATTTTCAAATTGATACCATAGGTGCATCTTCTGGGAGGCCGAGGGGTAGCACTGGGGGCCATCAGTATTTTTTAGTGTTAACATCAGGCTTGTTCCACATTTTCAGAACCAAAACTGCTCCACAAATAACAGATCCTTACCTGATTTTTAATTTGACCCTCTCAGGTTCTAAATATCCTTGAGATGGAGATAAATCTGAGTGAAAACATGCCCAAGTCACAACACTCAGAAGACCATGAAAACTCAGGGCCAAAACAGAGAGAGGGCCGAGGTACATCCGGGTCAATGTACCCAGGAGACGAGGTTGTCCCTGATAACAGGACTGCTGGGATTACACTTCCTTGTGGACGTGCACACAGTCAGCTTTTGTGTCCACATGGATAATTTGGAGAGTAAATTAACCCTGTGAGGTCATTATCCGAAAGTACCCCACTGGTGTATATTTCACAAAGGAGACATCCCCCCCAATATTTAGAAATCATGTATTTGAGCATGTGGAGAAACATATCTGAGCTTTTTACCAGGGATCTGATGTTTGTTATGCACATTTCAGCAGGTTACTTCCTCAAACAGAGGACACAAAAACAGCCTGACATCAGACTCGATCCCCTCTGACTCTCTCTGACTCTCCGACATTAAGAGTTTCAGTTGTTCCCAACATGCTGAAGACTTGCCAGACTGAATTCAGTGTAAAATGGTTATGTTGTTGATTTATCATTTATGCACTTCTGGGTTTTTATCTATGTAAATAAGCCTAATGTAGATTCACATGATGGATAAACAATAAGCACAAAGTTCTTGTCAGCTGACCTGGTGGCCTTTCAACCTGTTGCCGGAAGAGTTTCGTTAATCTGATAATCTGTTTAAGCACAACACAAACACACACAGCACAGCCACAGCCCCTCCCCCACAGGTGTGACCCATCCATGTTACCTTGGCCATGCTTAGCGGGTCATGTCGGAATCTCTGTTTGTTCTTCTGCAGTTTTCCGGGCATCATCTTGCCCGTGCGAAAGTCGAAACATGCCAGATCCACTGTATTTCCAAGGTAACGGGACAGCTGGGGCTTACTCCGGAACTTCTTTCCTGTAGGACTGAAGGGAAAAGGGAAAAGACACTGTCATTAAAAATTCATAATCATAACGCGAACCTATACTGCTTTTCCAGTGGTGGGTATTCATATGGTCATCTCATATTAGGGATATGAGATGATATTTCGTTTGTTTGCAAGGCACAGATGGCTAAATCAAATGGACTTGATCAATTGACCATCAGCAAGTGTAAGCACCGCTATAAAAGAAGATGTTTTGACAGTTTGTTAACACAATGCCAAGCAGGAAAAATATCACCAATGATCTCAGAGAAGCAATTGCTGCTGCCCATCAAACCGAGAACCCCATCAAGCTGTCTTTTATAAGGACATTTTGAAATAATCTGAAGTCCATCATTCTACCGTGAGAAAGATTATTCACAAGTAGAAAACGTTCAAGACATTCCCCAATCTTCTCGGGAGTGGACATCCCAGCAAATTCACCCAAAAGTCAGACTGAAACTGCAAAAAAACCCAAGAGCTACATCTCAGACTTCGCAGGCCTCAGTTAGCATGTTAAAAGTTAAAGTTCATGACAGTAGAATTAGAAAAAGACTGAACAAGTATGGCTTGTTTGGAATGGTTGCTAGGAGGAACTCCTCTGTATACCGAAGTATTCTAGAGTCAAATGTGAAGCCCTCTTTCCAACACCTAAAGCTTGGCTGAAACTGGGTCATGCAACAGGATGATGACCGCAAGCGCAGCAGCAACTCTGCAACAGAATGGCTGAAAAAGAAAAGATTTAAGATGTTGCAATGGTCCAGTCAAAGTCCAGACCTCAACCTGAGTTAAATGCTTTTTTTTGGGACTTTAAGAGAGCTGTGCATAAATGAATTCCCGCAAACCTCAATAAACTGAAGCAACGCTGTAAAGAAGAAAGGGCCAAAATTAATCCACATATATAGAATATGGGTGTGTGCGTGTGTCCTCAGGGTCTCTGATGGTATAGCAGAGCAGACACATTCATGTAGGCAGCAGCAGCAAAACTGTGAGTTACTTTTAGACTGTCTCTCATGTTAAGTCAGCAGAATATTATACGGTCTGAAAAGCTGCGTTTTTTTTATGGTCTGAAAATATTTTGCGTGAGTGTGAAAAAGTGTCCTGATGAGCATGAGTTTGTAAAACCAGTGGAGGCCTCAGCAGGGTGTTGCTGTTCTTCCAGTAAACTGACCTGCTGTGACTGGTTTTCTTACTGGAAGTGATGAGTCACTTCACAAACCAAACTGAAAGTGAGCCTTTAGGATGTGACGGAGCTCAGACGTCTGTTACAGTGACAGAGCCAAGCTGAGCCTTTTGCTGTGCAGATCAACAGGAAGTAAAGAGAGCTGCCGGCTCTGTGGCAAGGCTACGACACCGCAGAGCTGCACCAGGAGTGACTTCCTCTGCGATCTGACGCAGAGTGCTGAGCAAAAAGGAAAAACGTAACAGGCAAAGCTCCAGACTCAACTTTGATCTGCTCTGGAGAAGAGCTGAGGCAGGAGTATTTCAGAGGCAGAGAAACACAGGCACTGAGGTTTTCCTGTCTGAATGCGCTTTTACTGGATAAAAAGAAATGCAGGGTGCAAGAAAAGTGCAGAAACAATGAATGAATATTTACTGCCGCAGAGGCAGAGATGTTGTGAATTGTGTTAGGATGCAAAGGACATGTCCTCCTTCATATGTCAAACACACACATTTGCAACATGATGCCTGACTTTTGTATTTTGTGACCACATAATTCCAGCTAATAGGAACTTTTTGTAAATTCCTGTGTTTAAAACTAGTTTAAAAGATTCCAAATTATCCCAAGATGTCCAGTAATAATAAGAAGAATAGAAGTACTTTATTTATCACATTTTTGGTACACTTTTTTATGTCCAACATGTCTATGTGTTGTGCTGAAAGAGATATAAACTGAAGTTGAACTGGGGCTGGGCTGTACTTTCATGTAATAACAGCTTGTATCACAAGATGGTGCAATGAGTCATTTTAACCTTTATTTAACCAGGTAAAAGAGCACACTCTTATTTACAATGGCAGCGTAGGAAAAATCCAAGCCTCTTGAGGAAATTTGGGCTAAATAAAAATATCAGAATTTACATAAACAACGCACGCCAGAAAGTAAACATCCCTATGGATAAAACTCTGCCCCCTGATGGTGAGAGATTTTGTTCAATTTCGCAGAAAATAATGACAATGAATGAATGAATAATTTACTGTGGGGGAAAAAACAAAAAAGGAGCCCTGATAACTTAAAGAAATAACATGAATAATGCAAATTTATTACAAAAAGTTAAGGCTGTATTAAACCCTTGTATTATAACCCTTAACTTTCACTTGAATTTTCAACAAGATCAAAAACTATGTTTAATAAGATTTCTTTGTTAACTGAGATTTAATTTACTCAAACTTAACATACATTTTTGGGGGGTTTTTGGCCAGAAATGACAGAGATGCTGAGATTTCTGCTCAGTAAGATAACACAGACTCGTTGCCTTTAAATATATGTGAGCCTAATCACACCCAGAGACCCCTTTTGAGCCAGGAATACCTCTGATCACCTACTGATTGTTTTTAAAGCTCCAGTTTATATCACCAATCTCATTCATTTACATTCAGGTCCCAGGTCTCTTAGATCTATTTGAAAAGATCTCTTACATCTCCCAAGGTCACACCTCAAACAAAAAGGTGACAGATCCTTGGCAGTCGCTGCTCCATGTTTGTGGAATCAGTTACCGCCTGATGTAAAAAGAGTGCCCTCCATCTCTCCTTTCAAGTTTAGTGTCAGAACCCACCTTTACTCTCTGAGCTTTCCAGCCCACTAATCACCCATTTGCTGTTACATCTGTAACTGTTTGTCCCCTGCTGGGTGTTGTTGTTGTTACCTGTCTGTTGTTGCTGACCTCTTAATTCTGTGTCCACGTTTTACTTTATGTAATTAAGTAAGAGTGTGTGTG
>VUQS01022302.1:1281-11711 GCA_015108495.1 Heterochromis multidens | reverse complement strand
AAAAATGAAGAGGGAGAAAAAAAAAAAAAAAAAAAAATTAAAAAAAAAAAAAAAAAAAAGTCTGGTTGATCAAAAGTCAGGAAGAAATTTGTCACTGATGCAGACTTAACTGTGACCAGGTCACTCATTAGTTTATACTTTGCAGCTGAGGTATTTATTAACTTTGATAGAGAAGACTTTGACTCAGGTTTTATGTTCGAATTTTGACAGATATGTTACAAAACTGTCAACAAAATTACGAAACAGATACATGTTTAGATACACTTCGCATTAAAACGAGTAACTGCAGGGGAAAAACAGGTGGTACCATTCATGGGTGCACTGAAAATACAGTAATTAATATAATCCTGAAAGCACTGACAGCCATATTATCAAACAGCTATCCAGAACTACAAAGGACCCTCACCCCACAGCTGGAGACAGGGACTAGCAGCGGTGATGGGAATCAGTGCTGCTGGAAGATGAAAGATGCCTGCTTTGGTCAAAGAGATGGGAGCTACAGCTGTCTCACACACAAATACAGCAAGCAAAAACAGACACCTACACACATGTATTTAAACGCAACAAAAAAATAGACTTAAGACACAGCATACAGTAATGAAAGGTGTTCCAGCAGCTTCCTGATATCAAAGTGTTGGGTGGGGTGCATTCACAATGTCATGCAGTCCCTGGGGTATCATTAGTAGCTACCATACATCTTAATATGTCGCAACATCACAGCTGTCAATCACACTGAGCTCATATATGGCTGTCGTATGAATTTGCACATAAAGTTCTGACAGTTCTTTAGCATGTGTCAGTAACATAAATCCCATCATAGCCGCCCATCTGCCTGCCTGCCTGCCTGCCCGCTTGTCTATCTATCCATCCATCCATCGGCCTGCGGTTTGCCTCAGGCTTTTGAAGCTGCTTGGCAGACAGGCAGTCAGATATCTTAATCCCACAACAATAAGTAAACAGGGGTGTGGGGGGATCTGTCTTTGCAGCCAGTCTTAACCTACAGCTGCATACAAAAGGCTTCTGAGAGGCTTAGCCCTGCCTCAGCCTACTGTGTCACCCACCCATCCCACTTATCATTCTGCTAGAGATGGAGCGCAAGAGACCAACAGAAATAGTCCTATATTATTTATAATTCATGAATTAGGCTTCCACTGTCACTGTTCATCATTCTACTTAGTCTTATAAATGGTTAGTTACCTGTAGTAGGTCATCACATGCTTCCTTACATATGATGGAAAATCACATCAGAAAAACCGCAAATGTCGAACTCATGGTTGGACTAGAGGGAAAAACCACTAGCATTATAGATCTCCTTCTGCATATATTTACTTACATCTGTCAAAAACATTCAAAACCCCATATATTTACGCTGAGAATACCTACAACATCCAATTACTGAACACAAGTTTGGCCAGTAAATCAAAACTTGATCAAGTCCAGGTATTCATTATTTAAACCTTCCAAACAATGAATTATAATGTCTGAATTATTTAAAACAAAAAGCTATTCTTAGATTTAACAAGGTAAATGTGGCAGTTTATCGTGTTTAGGACTTAAGGCCCTATAATCCAGTGCTTGTGCAAAGCCAGCTCCAGACAGAGGCGGGGATGCTGACGGGGGTCAGGGCATTTCGTTTTAGGAGCCGTTTGTTTAATGAAAAGACCAGACTGGCTGTTAAGCGATGAGACGAGAAGGACTATGCAGATAAATACTGAACTTTGAACTGTGTTTGATAGCTTTTATCCACAGGCCTGGATTGAAAACAAAGATGCACACGCACACTGGGAGTAAGGCATAGACAAGATGTAAATGCCACAATGTGCAGGTCAATGGCAATCAACCCATGAAGCCTTCCTCTGTGCCACACATTCTCACTAAGCTGCTGTGAAACGGTTTTTTAAGCTTTTGAGGTGACCGTTTATGTCAACACTAGAAAGACTGAACTAAAACCAGCCTTTTCTAACTTTTTTCAATCTAGGAATTTGTGCTGCTTTTCAAGAATAAGATGAACATAACCTTTTAATTTGCTTCAACAAACAAGTTCTCTAAACTCTTCTGTACAAAAAACTATTTTGTATTAAAAAATGTTACTTTTTGCTTCGTATTTAATGAAATTAATTGTTATTGAGGATTAACATGACCTGTTAGTTAGTTGGTAATGCCATAATTTTTTTTTTTTTTATAGACTGAAAAAACATTACTGAATTAAAATTAAATGTAAATATTTATATCATTATATAGCATGGTACAACATATTATGGAGAGGGCTTGACACAGTGTGTAGTTCCGCATGGCTGATTTGGCTGCATGTCATTCCTGACGCAACCACAAAGGCATCTGTGTCTCCTCCCGGGATCAAACAGGGGATCTTTCGCTTGTTAGGCAAATGTGTAAACCACTACACTACGGAGTCATAATTACTGAACAGAAAAAAAAATTACATATATATATGTATTCTATATATTCTATATATTTACAATATAGAATGTAAATTTTTCTTTATTATAGCTTTAAAAATAAACTTTTAAAATGCCAATATTATATAGTATGGTACGGCACTTTATTTTTATTACATAAATAAAAATGTGTATTCATTTAAAAAATATTTTTATTGTATTTCTATATTAAAATATAATAAAATATATTTTATAAATATATTTTTTATTTTATTTATTTTAGTTAGAATTGTATTTATAATATTTTTGCATATTTTATATATAATTATTACTTTTTTATATACTTTATTTGTTTTTACTATTTTTAATTACTTATTATAATGTTGTTCAGACCTTGTTGTTTTGGACCACATAAGAATTACTTCATGTTAAAAGTATTTTTAAGTCAATCTGACATTTTACACATTTATCACCTCTAAAAAGAACTGAATGTGTTCACAGCAATGCTTCGCAGCATTCATGAATACTGACAGTACTTTAGTTCTCATTAGATATCTTGAAATATGCTGAGATAAAAGATGAGTCATGTAATACACGTTACTATTTTAATATTAACATGTTAATATTGGGAATTTTAAGTTGTTTAATTTCTAGGAAACATTTTAGTTTATGCTTGGAACAAGGAACAAGGACTAAAACCCAGACAGAAAAGAGACACCATGGCCAAAACAGGGGGAAGAGGGAAGCAATAAATTTAATAAAAAGAGAGCGGAGCCAAGGAAAAGAAAGCTGCTGAAAACCCAACAGGAAAACAGACAGGCATGCAGGAGGCTTCAGATGAGCTTTATTTAGCAGAAGAGAAACACACAGGTGAGACAGGAAAGCAAGAGTACATTCCCTTAAAAATATGGAAATTAATAAAAAAAAAAGGAAAACTTTACACAGACAAGCCAGTGGTTTAAAAAAAATAATAGCTAATTTTAGTGATTTAAACCAATGTGACAGAGAGGAGAGTCATACACAGTGATGAATTTAGTACTGCATCGAGCTATGAGTCACTTTTTAAAAAGGGAACAAAATGTTAATGGTGTGGCAGTTAGTGGTGTTGGCAAAGGGAAAGCTCTCAGATAGATGAATCTGCTTCCAAACCACTGATCACTAAAAACTGTACTGTAGTCAAACACACAAAGAAAAGACGTTTTCTACACAATTTCATTGGTTGTAGTGTTATAATGTTATAGAGATTTAAACTGATAAATATTTATGTTATCTATTTGAATTACAACTTTCCCAAAGTGGTTTGGTTTAATATCAGTTTCTTAATTCCATTTAAATGTAGTCTTTTAACCACGTGCATGAGATCATACACACACTGACTCACACACACTCCGACTCTGCTAGAGCCCACCATCAGAGCTGAAAGTATTGTCTGCTCAGAGACTGGTTGTGAATGTAATTATGAGAGTGTGCGTGCAGATAGCTGTCTGCAGATCTGTGTGTATTTCTGTTACTTTGACCACGAGTGGGTATCCTTGTGTGCGTAGGCGAGTCTCCGTACATTTGCTCCGCCATTGCTCGGATGTTTTCAGTGTAACTGTTACTCTTATGGCCATCTTGGCTGTGGATATCATCTAGTGTGCGGCTACGTGTGTGTCTGGTCTTGTGGCTGTGTGTGTCCATGTAACGCTTTGTTTTGCCCTGAGAGTCAGCCACATTGTGACCGTGTGTGTTATCAAGCATGGTGTGGCCCTGAACGTCTGTGACCATCTGGCTGCGAGTATGTCCATATTCATACCTTTCCCTGTTTAGATTTCCCTCTCTGGGCCTGTTTGAGCTGCTCATTGTTTGGCTGTGTTGTGCATACTCCCCTTCATCATCACTGTATTCATTATCCCTTTCTCTGAACCCAAATGTGTAACCACTACGTTGGTAGACTTGGCTAAATCCACAGGTATATCTGGTGTGTGTCTCCCCTGGCCTCTGTACGTAACGCTGCCTGTGGCTTGGAGGCAGTGGCTCAGTCGCCCGCCGCCTCAGCGTGGGGAGGAGAGAGAAGGAGCGGTGAGGCGGAGATGGCTGCGATTGGTGGCAGGCGTCACCCGTTCGTACCTGATTGCTGGAACCGGTTTGAATGTTGGGTTGATGGTTGGCGGAGACATTTGCAGCTGGCGTGGAGTTGGCATTCCCCATCTGCAAAGTAAAATAAAGTAATTTTGACAGATTTATAGTGACTGAAGTGGCACAAAGTGTTTTCATCCTTTGCACAAACCTTATCAAAGGCCTCCTAAATAAACTGCGCTGTTACCTGCTGCTTCTTGTTTGGGTGTCAACTTAATCTTAAAGCTGTAAAATCACCTACCTTTTCACTGGATTTTTTTTTTTTATTTTGTGGGAGAAAAAAAAACTGTCATAGAATATAGCTTATGCAGACTTAACAGTCAAACAAATCACACAGCATGACAGTCACAAAGGGAGCCTTTATTTTCATTATTTCTATCCAAATGTGTTTATGAGAAGCAGTTCTCTACAATGACTGAGCTGAGGGGCTTTCTGAAAACTAGAAAAGGTTTTTGTTTGTCACAAAAAAAAAAAAGAAACACCATCTGTGTCACTCCACAATCAATTTAACTGGGTTTTGTAAAAAGATTTAGTACTTCAGCCTGATTTCACATTGCCAACCCACTTACTGTTTACTGTATAAGCAGCAGAATTTTTTTTTCTAAGCCTCAAATGATGACAACATGGGAGAAAAATTATCCTAAAGCGAATTATATGTTTAATTGATTCTGCTGTCAAAACTGTGGCAGCTGCTTATGATATGAATAATCTTTGAACATATCAGGGTGTGCAGAGGATTTCATAATGCAGCAGCATTCCCTAATGTAACCAAATTCATCTAACCCAGCTCTGGGAATCTAAAAATTGTATTTAGCAGGGATTCAGTCTGTCCTCATAAGGAAACATAAAAAACATGTAAAAGTTTTGGAATAAACTGGCGTACTCATTGACTTGGACATTTTCTGGATAAAAAAAAAAACATTTCAAAAAGACTGATTCCTGCAGGACTGTAATAAGATAGAGCCATCACAGTTACTTCCAAGCCACTGATGTAAACCCTTCTGCTCTTTCCAAGGCTTCAGACTCCAAAGACCTCCAAAATTAAGCCTGAGCAGTTCCATGGCCTAAAAATGTCACTCCTTCCCATCAGTTAATTTTTTTTTATTAATAGCAACATCTCACACGGCAGTTAAACGCTCTCTTTCTGAAATACACCTCTCAAAATCCCATGATGCCACAGAAGTTAGCTGTAGGATGAGAAAGCGATACCTGCTGTAACTGATTGGGCGCTCGGAGAACAACCACCTGGATGGTGCCTCTGGCGTTTCCTTCTGACGACATGGACCGTCTCAGGGTCTCCATGGCAGCGTGGTTGGAGCGCCCCAGCAGCGACTCACCGTTCACCGCTATCATCTGATCATTTTCGCACAAACGGCCATCCTGTTGGGAGAAGATGACTGTTAGGTGTAATTTAAGAGAAAAACTGCACGTGCATTTTTGTTCAAAAAGTCAAATAATAAAATTAGATCAAAGTGAGCAGAGTGTGAAAAGATTAAGATGCACATGAATGGGTAGCAATAAAGTTTAAAAAGTAAAGAAGAGAGGAGTGGAAGAGAAATTTGGAGAGGTGTAAATTGTGTGTGTGTGTGAGAAAAAGAGTGAGAGAGAGAGAGAGAGAGAGTGGGAAAGAAGAAAATGGAAGAAGGGGGTAGGGAGGAAAATTGTAGAGTTAGCAATCTACTGAGAGCGGGAGAGCCATGATAAATACATAGAGCAGCTAATGGAATAGCCTCCGTGGGCACTAAATCACTTCTAAGTGTTTTAAATAGCAGCCTCTTGTAGAGAGGCAACACAGAATAGTGCCCTGGAGGGAGAGCGAGGGAGGGAGGGAAGGGGAATGAACGATTCAGCGAGGGAGCGAGACAGGATCAAATGAGTAGAATGATGCAAAAAGGCAAAAATTAAAAAAAAAAAAAAACAAGACACAGATAAAGATTTTTGGGCCGGCATCAAATTCAAGGATGTCATCAAAAATTGATGCTTATGCCAAACACGGCAGACGTCTGTGATATTCCCTATTAATTCCTTCATTCTCCATGTAAGCAGCTGCAGCACGCAACATGTAATTTTAATTTGTTTTCTCAGCGCACTCTTTGAAACGATCGTGTGACAGGATTAGGGGTAAAGTCAAAGAACATTTTTTTCATATAATTGAGGCCCCCGGCCTGACAGCCCCCAAAACTATTTAATGGAAATAGGTTAGATCTCGCCATGTCTCTTCCTCATCTCCTCCCTTTTTTGCCTGCTGTGTGATGGTGTGTGTGTCAGTCAGGCTCAGGGGACACCCGGGTTCCCTCCTCTGTACCGGCCTGCCACTGCAAAGTCTCATCAGGCCCCTTAGCTGCTTTTCATTAGCATGAATCAACATTGAGGAGGAGACACAAACTCGCACACACATACAGTATATACCCTTATGTGCTGTGTTCCTGCTGAGTGTCTACACTTTTCAATTTTCTTTTTCTCCTCTTATTCCGCCTCTTTGCATTGCTCTCTTGTTCGATACAGCTCATCTCTTCCCTCTCAAATTCCCTCTCTTCTCGCACTCATTCACCCGCTGTCTTCTTTCATTAGGCTTCTTCCCTCCGTTCCTCGCTGCTGTCTGTCTCTCATCCCTCTTATGTCCTATCTTGTCCCAGAGACCAGTTTCGCAGCCAGCCGGAGATCTTACTAGGACATTCTGTCAGAGTGCTATCCGCATCGGCAGATGTCTGAAAACTACTTCTGAAGGCACTTTTGGGAGCCGCTGTCTGGCCGTCCTGATCCCAGAACAGCCATTTATCTACAACAGCACACTTGTCTTTGTGCCTCCTTGTCGTACAAAACAGATTTGGGAGCAGTGATGAGGGGCGCAAGGAGTTCTGACATTTGCAGGCGGCCACATATTGAGGCCAAAGAGAGGAATCTCCAAAGTGCTGAAATAGGATGTTTTTTTTCCTGATGCACTCACAACTTGAAGTGAGTACTGAGTGATATAGATAAGACTGCTGCAGTGCTTATGTGACAAGGCCACTTGGGGTCAATGGGTGTCAAAGGTTAAGGGAAACCAAGAGGGAGGGCGGTTTGGAGGCAGAGAATGACAGGAAATGAGAGAGAGGAGATGACAGGAAACGGCAGAGAAAGGCATCAGAAAACAGGGGAAATAGTGTGACTAAATACAACTAGATGAAACAAAATAGAACACAAACAAATAGAGGGGAAAATAAGAAACATCTCCATGACATTTCTGCTATGCACCTAGCAGAAAAAACAACTCATGGTCCGAGCTGACTAAAATGATTAATCAAAGAAGCCTGAATTGTTTAAGTCGGAGAAAAAACAATTATTAGATTTCCACTCTTATTTGTTGCTGCTTTGGAAATCAAATCTCAATCCATTCCTAACCAGTAAATATTCCAGGAGTTGCTTCTGTAGAGAATAGAGGGAGAGCTCATTTCAAATCACTCTGCTTTAAATGACAATTAAAATGCCTTTATTGTTTTGGCAAGATGATGTATTTTTTTAAAGAAACATTTCAACATATAGCTCTTCTTAATGGAGTTACAGTGATGTGAAAATAAAGTTTTCACGAGACTCTGTGCAGCCCTTTGAAAAACTAAGTACACCCCATGATTCAGTAGCTTGTAGAAAGAACCAACTTTAGCAGCAGTAACTTGAAGTAATCATTTTCTATGTGACTTTATCAGTCTCTCACATCATTGTGGAGGAATTTTGGCCCACTCTTCTTTACAACATTGCTTCAGTTCATTGAGGTTTGTGGTCATTCATTTATGCACAGCTCTCTTACTGTCCTGCCACAGTATGTTTATCAGGTTGAAATCTGGACTTTGACTGGGTCATTTCAACACCTTGATTATTTTTCTTTTTTCAGCCATTATGTTGTAGATTTGCTGCTGTGCTTGGGATCATTATCCTCTTGCATGACTTAATTTAAACCAAGTTTTAGCTGTCAGACAGAAGGCCTCACAATCAACTCTAGAATACTTTGGTATACAGAGGAGTTTAATGACTGCAAGGTGTCCAGGTCCTGTGGCTGTAAAACAAGCCCAAATCATCACCCCTCCACCACCGTGCTCAACAGTTGGATGAAGGTGTTTGCGCTCATGACAGCACGAACCACTGGTATGAGGTGTGTGTGCAAACGGTAAATAGACTGGTACTTGTATAGCACTTTTCTACTCTTTTTCTCATCCTAATTCACCCGATGGGTTCAGTATCTTGGCCAAGGATACTTTGACATGCAGAGTGAAGGAGCCAGGGATCTGAACATGAAAAGTGCTGAAGAGTTTGTGGGGGTTATGTCATCTGAAACAGGTTGGGAATCATTTGTTAACAATTACATTGAGCTCACAAAGACTGCTGAGTTCAGAGAACACAGTGACATCGCTACCACGGGTATTATTATATCTGTCAATCTGTCAGCCCCCCTGGCAACTGTAAATTGCATAAGCGGAAGATGGGTGGATGGATAGATGGATGGATGGATGGATGTTACATAACTGTGGGAGTTAAAGGCCTAAAAAACATGGATGCTGAACAGCCCCGTAGCACCTAGTGCAGACAACAGATGCGGCCTCCATTTTATACCTTATAAGCAGCCCCTCCGTGGATGATTGACTTGATGAAGATTCCCAAGTCTTCTCCGGTCTCTTTGGACCTGTTCCCCTTTAGGCTGACCCCAAGGCCGGCCGAGCCAGTTTCATTGAGGGGGATCTCATACATCAGCTGCTCCCTGCCATTCTCCAACACCTGACCGCTTGTGTCCTCAC
The DNA here is from genome assembly GCA_015108495.1 of Heterochromis multidens. NCBI lineage: Eukaryota > Metazoa > Chordata > Actinopteri > Cichliformes > Cichlidae > Heterochromis > Heterochromis multidens. The sequence goes on along the minus strand of VUQS01022302.1, from coordinate 2,431 downwards.
CTTTCTGAAAAGCAGAATGAAGAACAGAGGCTCAGATGTTATGTAAAACACTATAATCTGTTCTTACATACACCTAGTGCATACTTTACATAATAACTGCTGAGTATGATAGCTGATGAGTGAGGTAGGAGCACCATACCCAACTGAACTGACTGATAAGGCCCGTGCTACAGTACACTGATTATACTCAACACCAAATGCCAGAAAAAAAAAGGAGTGAGAGAGGTGGAGAAGAGAGATGGATTAAAGAGATGGAAGGTAGCTGTGGGGAAGAAAAAACAAGACTGTAAGAGAAAAGAAAAGACGACGACAGGAATGTGTGTTGTGTACTGGAAAGAGAGATGAAGGTGTAGTGAGAAAAATAAGAAAGCTACTGTAGAGAGGTTATTCCATTTGGAGATGAAAGGCGCAGACGGAGAGCAAGCCATTTCTAAAGGAAACATAATAACCTTTTCATACCTCCTCCTGGAGCACTGTGGGGGAGGAAGGGGAAGGAAAGGCGAGGAGTAGGGGAGAGAATGGTGGCGCAGAGGAGCATTTAAAAGTAATAACCCATCCCTGAGGTATATCTACTTCTTCTCTCATTCAACCTCCCCTCCCCTCCCCTCCCTCCCCCTCCCTCGTTACATTTCGTCCTAATCTCTCAATCTTACTATACATCTCTCCCTTCTCCACCTGCAATTTCTTTCTGCGTTTTCCTCTACTTTCTGCTGGTCTTTTTCTACACGTTTCACAACCGCCCACCCCACCCATCTGCTGGCATTTGATGTGAGGAAAATGACCAGCAGCAGCATTGCTCTGAAAATGAGATGAGGGAGAGAGAAAGGAGGGAGAAAGAGGCGACAAAAGAGAAAAGGAAAATGTCTGTCATTAGAGAATGGCAAAATGGAGAGCAGGCAAAAAGAAAATGCCAGGTTCAGTCACCCAGGAAAAGAGAGCCTGCGGAGGGGAGGCGCCTCAACACCACTTCACTCCCGAGCTTTATTTTTCTTTGAGAAAAGGGATGGAAGGTTAAGAGGGGTTGTGTGTATATGCTTGTGCTCACACATCTTTTTTATTCTGCTCGTCTTGCTCTGGTTGAGACAGCAAGTATGTGAGAGGTTCTTGCAGTTAAAAAAAAAAAAAAAAAAAAAAAAAAAATACCAACTTA
>VUQS01022298.1:2764-22894 GCA_015108495.1 Heterochromis multidens | reverse complement strand
CAGAGATCGAACAGCATGTAAAACTATTCAAGAGTAAACCAGCCAGGCTGTAATGGGAAAATAAATGGAGCATTCTGCTTTGCTGTCTCTCTCTGGCTGTGTTTGTGTGTGTGCTTGTGAACACAAACACAATGAGCTCTTCGGGGAGCTGTAACTCAAAGGGACGCTGACTGAGCTCGAAGAGAGGAAAACAAAGAGTTGTTCCTGGGAAGATGGCCGCTTCTGGCACTGGATCACAGCTCAAAGAGATGAAGCAGAGAGAGTGTGTTTGTGTGCGCGTGTGTGCACGCAAACTGTTATAAACAGTAGAAATAGTATTATCGCCAAGCTTACTCATCCAGGATTACTTAATTAACACTCAGCAGAGTTACCTTGAAGTAGTTGATGGTTGGGGTCTGATGGTCAGATGCTTTGAAGTTTTCTTTTAATTGTTGTTTAATTTAAAGGGGCACTTCACAGGTTTTTAACATTTAGTTCAGCTTCCTCATCATGGCAGCTTCTACTTAGTTTGGTTGTATAAGAGCTCCTGCACCTTTGAGGAGCTCAGAAAGTAACCCAGATGATGTTCTAGTGATGTTATCAGTATGTCACAGCTTGGACCTGGAGCATAGACAGTATAAAAGATGGATGTAGCTGCCGTGACATCATCCATCGATTTCTGAAGTCCCATTTTGAATCCTTGAGCATTTCCGCTGTCGCCATCTTGGTTGCAAAAAACTGCATGTGATGTGGGTGGGTCTGACTGTGAAACCGCACTCATTGGCAAATAACTTGTCAATCACAAGTCATTAGCCAATTAATGTGTGGTTTCACACCACAGATAATCCTCCATTTTGAAACATAGACTAGACATAATAGACTTACTTTTTCATTCAGTATAACCCAAAATGAGTAACTGAGCACTAAACTCCCATAGACTTGTATAGGACTGGAAGTCTTTTTGCTACCACAGCTTTTACCATCTGGTGGGCTTCAGATAAAATGCAGGTGCAAGGCACTTTCACATTGGCTTAATTTTTCTGACCTGGAAGCTATGTCCATTTTTATAGTTTTATACTGTCTATGGTCTGGAGTAAACATTTGTAATAGAAAATCAATGTTACAAGTGCGTTACAATGTTGGTTTTCTTTTCTTTATGCATGCCTCAATTCACCTGCATTGCAATATAAGTTTTTGTTAATTGGGTTTACTTTACTGAAATAGTAATAATATATATTTTTGTTTAGAATAATGGCCAGAAATAACAGGATATGCTCAGATTTCTGTCAAATAAGGTAACACACGCTAATGGATTTTACTTTACGTGGATTAATTGTGTTTTTGTGCATAGTTACCCCCTGAAAAGCCAATTCTGAGCCAGGAAAAACCTTTCAATAAGCACATTTCAGTTGGAATTGATTATTGAAAATGAGATTTTCAATACTGCTAATTACAATGGCACTGAGGTATGTCCTCTTTATTAGCTAATATTTATATGGATGTTCTGAGCAGAGCTGCCAAAAACAAAATTGCTTGCATTTGTATAGCACTTTCATCCAAAGTGCTTTATAATTTGCCACTCATTCATCCATTCCATTCTCATACTCTCAGACGCTAAAGGCGGCAAGCTTCCTTGTAAGGTGCTGTTGTCCAAGGATACTTTAAGCCATCAGTGCTATGATTAGGAGATGACACACTCTTCTGAACTAGCCTACTAATGCCTTTGTCGAGATTCTCAAGAGTCAAACGAAATGATACTTTTAATGGTAATATATATACTTTTAATGAAGAGAATGAAGACTCTGTTTGATTAGTTTCATTAATTTTTCTCACTTGTGCTTCGTCAGACTTTATAAATGTGCGATGTAGAATCTCTTGGGTATCTCTTTAATTATATTTAAGTGTAATTTATTTTGTTTAAAAAGTCGATTTGACCCAGGTCTGATGGTGGTAGTAAGAGGCACACTAAATGTGCAAAGCAGATTGCTTCTGTTATCTGAGCACTTTTGGAGGGTAGTTCAGGGACTTTGACAGGTGTTGTGCAGTTACATTATGCATGTCTTTGCCTCACACTTGCTATTGTCCTGTCCTCTTGGTGGTTAATACTGTATTTATGAAATGCCTTTTAATCCCACTCTAACCACCAAGTGTGATTTAAAGATGTAAAATATATTTCTGTCATTAAAGGCAGTCATATTACAAAAGAACAAACAAACAGACAAAAAAAACACCAACTGTAATCTTACCAGTGTACAAAAAACAACCTTCCAAGTTGTGTTGAGTCCTGCCACCAGAGGACCAGCTTTTTTGATTATGTATTCTGTGTAGAAGGTTGCGTATCCGAATCAATCTCATGCTCTGCCAGAGAGGTATTTCTCCATAATTTGATTCCAAGCCAGGACCGTAATAAAAAAAGCAAAACATGGGTCACAAATGTTTGAATATTTTCTCTAATCTCTAAGCATCATGAAACACAAGCGAGCATCCACTGGTGGCATCCGTTAGCAGATGAAACAATGTGTATGTAGAATTTTTTTCTGTGGAGACTGACGATGAAATAGTCGCTGTCGACGTTGGTCAGGAAAAGACCCTTACTTCGGGGTGGTAGAAGTGACACCTCTAAGTGGTCTTTAATCTTAATTTCATTGTGTAAAGGGCACATGTCTGGCAGTGTAGAACACTATTGATCTCTGACTAATTAATTTACTTTCATCCCCATTTTCATGGCCATACATGTTAGCAGGTTGACATGCTGTTTGAACTGTCACTGACAGCAGTGTCCTTGTCATGCTCCCTTTAGGTCGATACCTGCGCCTGAAAATGTTCCGTGAGGATCATGGCTCCTGGATGACCATGTTCTTCAGTACCATCCTCTTCCTCTTCATCTTCTCACATATCTACAACCTTTTCCTGCTGATGGCTGGAAGCATGGAGTAAGACATTCAATCTCTCTCTTTCTCTCTGCCCCTTTCCCCTCCTCATTCTGTGCTTCCCATTTGTTAGGGCCATTGTATGCTCCCCTTTGGCTGGTGTGATTGATCTAAACGTCTTGCCTGAATAGAGACTCGATACCAGTCTGATTAATCAGCCCTGACTTTAAATCTCAGGTGAGGGCAGGCAAAGTGGAGGGTGGTTAATCCTGTAAGATCACCTTTAGCACCTGCACTTATTCTCCCATGATCTTGACTTATTTTTTGACGCCTCTCCGGCTTAAAACCAAAATGTTTTTTCATGTCACTTAGTCTGGGTCTTGTGTTTTGCTACCACTGCACCAGCTTTCCTGCTGAGAAACAACAGCAGAGCTTGACACCCACACATCAAGCCAGTGACAGAAATCAGTTTATGCATTTGCAATGTGGCCATCTAGATGAAGGAAAGCACGCCCTTGAAGCCAGCCAGCCAGACACGAGGTCGCAGCAAGGTGATTTACCATTTTATTTGTTTGGGCTGTAAAAACTGTGTGGCAGCTGTCTTTTCAGGTACAAGCTGTCAAGAGGGAGGCCAGGGCTGTAATGTGATGTGTCCATATAATGCTGCTTTTCCATAATAACAAGAAGCTTCAACTGTCCATGAGGTGCAGGCAGATGAAGGCTATTAGCTATAGGCAAGGTGTTGTGTTTTTCTATGGCCAGAGGGATGAGTTTGTATAATCAGCCCATCTGTCACGCTGGCCAGCACAATGGCACCGGCATCCATCTTGTTCAGTGTCTCGCTGTCCGAGAGATGGGAAGTGAACGGCCGAGCAAAGGGGCAGGTCTGCTGAGACGATAAATGCTGCTTGCTCAGGGAAAAGTTCCGCTTGCAGTTCCACCGAGTCCATCTGTCACAAAGGCGACCTTTATTTTAGCTGCCTTTACTGCCATTTCAGTCTTGAATCATTGAGGAAAAAGGGAACTTTTTACTCTGTCAGTGCATTTTTGAACTGTCTTAAGGTGACATCTGGATAATAATTGGGAAAAATGATGAGTTGCTCACACATTTTGAGAGGTGTAACTTATTATTTATATCTAACGTGCAAGTTATACATTCTATGCATCTATTAGCTCCATCAGTTTTCTACATATAAAAAATGTCAACTGTAACAGCCAGTTAAGCAATTACATGAGCTTACACAACACTAAAACCCATCCGTAAGTGTTTGCTTTGGATGTGTGTAGAGTTACAGCAGTTATTTAGGGCTGTAAAGCTCTACTCGCGAAGACAGATGGTGCTGTTGTAAAGCGAGTTTGGCCACTGTTGCCAAGACACCTGCTCGTTTTTCTGCACTCGCTACCACCCCCACCCACCCCTCCTGTCCCTCTTCCCTGCTTGTTTTCTTTTGGCTCCAACAGTGTGCCCACCAAGGACCCGGGCCCTGCCAAAAACCATTAGTGTTCACATCTCTGTTCAAGACCGACATGTAAGAGCAATGTTCACACTCTGCCAGGACGCTCCCTCAGAAAACGAGCTCTGGGCTGCGATAGCATATATGCAGCAACGTAAGCGAAAAGGTGGCGGAGGGAGGGAGGGAAGAAGGGTGGTGGGCAATGGGAAAAGTGCTTCAGCCCTGATGATGCAGTGAAACTTAAGTCTTTTGATCTATGTCCAAACCCTATTTACATCGCCTCCCTTCACTCCTCAAAGTGCTCCCTCAGCCTGCAGCGAGACTGTTGTAGTTTTCTCTTTTGCTACAGCCCAAAGGAAAAGTACAATATCCCTTTGTGGCTGCAGCTGCCCCTCTGTAGGGATGAATGCTGCTTTACCATTTTTATTTGTACTGAAAGAAAAAGCTTCTGAGAGATATTATTACTGCAAAGGGTTTTTAAAGGGTAGGTGTTTTGGCATGGGTTTTCCAGCTTTGACATCTAGCCATGTTGGTGCACTGCAGGGGATGCTTTTCTGGTGGCTAGACAGGGGTGGCCCACACTCACACACACACCACATATTGTTCATGTCTTGAACCTCACACTAGTTAGCAGGGACATGCATGTGTATGTGGGACTGGGAGTCTGTGTGTGTGTGTGTGTGTGTGTGAGAGTGAGTGAAGGGGTGTTGGCTCAGTCCTCCTGCTGGCTCCCTGACCTGATGCTGTATGCTGCCCATGCCCTGTGCTCATTAATATGCTTTAATTTTCTTTGACCTTTCAGTTGGTCTTGAGCTTGATTTAATTAAAACCAGTAATATATCTACAAGGAAAAAAGATAAACTGTGCCATCAGGACACCAAACAATCACTGATAAGAGATTGCATATCTTTTTTTGGATGACAAGTATTTATTCATGATTAGTCATGTAAAATGGATTCATCAGTGTTGTTATCACTCAGTTGAAAGAGGTTTCCAGACTGTGTAATCTTACACGTCCAACTGCATGTTGGCCAATATTTAAACAGCCACTTGTGGGTCAACAGCTATCAACCTGTTACCTGGCTTATGTCACATCAGGAAAAAGCTCCATCCGTCGTGGTTCCCTGGGAGCTGTAATCTACACTTGTTACCAAACCCTCACATCTGGGCTATTTGCATTTTAATGTAACTGTCAGATTAGGAGGGGGCTGTTTGTGTGAAACCAGGGGAGTGTGACCGCCCAGGGAGTTTGACGGGCTTCATGAATGTTCTGTCACGCCACACAATCCCATTCGCCATCTTACGGCGCCATTACCAACCGAAATCAGTCCCTAATTAGATGGTGTTATTTAATTAAGACGGCCCAATGCGTGGCGTACACATTAATCATGACTAATTTAGAGAAAGGGGGAGGTAAAGTATGTGAAGGTGGAGGATAGCAGGGAGCCTGGAAGTTTGCGGGGATCTAAAAGAGAGTTAGTGTGGAACAGGGACACTAAAGCTGAAAAATGACATCTATATTTCTTTTCTTTGTTATCCAAGATAGAAGTAGATGTATGAATGTGGGGCTGGCAGGGCGGGGGTGTAAGCTAATCAATGGAATTGTGGAGCAATGGAGAGAGGTTTGCAGCGGATGGATATCTTCAGTGAGGAGCAGGGAGGGTTGGATATGACATTTGACTACAGTGTCATACTGAGTGAGATTAGAAGCCTCTATAAGTTTATTTGTTCTGTTTATCATGATCCTTTGTGCTGTATGCATACAAGTCCCCCTCGACTGTCTGTTTGCTTGTCTGGCACTAAGCTGGGGTAATACCATAAACAATAGGCTAAATAAACAGCATGTTCTGGTATGCGGATACCTCCTGTTGCATGCAGTGTGGGACTTTCTGCTGCCTATGATACAGCAGCACATTTATAACAGTCGGTTCAATGAACTGCCCTTTACCTAATGGCAAGAGAGAGGTTTGTCTTTTCTCACTTTGCAGTGTTTTTTTAAAATAAATTCTGAACCCGTGTTATGAAGTTGGTTAAGATGTTTCCTTTCTCTTTCCCTGCATTTATTTGCCTGCAAATATTAACACTATATTTAGGAAAATAAAACAACACGGCCAGATTTATTACCTGGTTGCTTTGACACATAATCGTTTCTTTGGGATTTGGAGATATAGGGCATATATGGAGCATAAAATTAAAGCAGAAACAATTTACAAAGGCAACAAAAGAAAATTGAAAATATGATGGTCACTTTTTTTCAGGCCTTTTGCAGATCAATGTATTCAATGGGAAAATAATTGTCAGATTAAACTGTGATGAAAATAACGATTTGTTACAGGCTTAAATTGAAATGTTGATATTGATAACGACTCCGTGTTTAAGACATTGTCAAAAATTCTTTATTCTTACGACTTAATATTGAAACCCATTACAGTTTGCAAATCACAGTAAATATCTTTAGATTAATTGATCTGCCTTTACCTACACCTACATGTACATTCTAAAAGCACCTCCTGCTTTCTTTCACACTCCTACACATGCATTTCACGTTGGTATCTGAAAATGTGACTCATTACTGTGTATTTATTAAATGTTTAGTTATTGTAAAGTTTTCTCTCCACAGTTCTTTTTTCTTCTCTCAGAATATCTTTGAAACAGGCTACATGCTATATGAAACAGTAAGGGTCAGTCATTTTCCCTCTGACTATATTAACATGTTGTTTTCTGGGACAGAGGGGAGGAGTATCAGTGGTGGCTGCAGTTGTAATAATTCATCGTCACATAAAGACAAACAGTGTAAACTTGGTCACCATTGTGTGCCAACTGGGAACAAAAGCTATATTATTTATATTATAATACAGACATGTATGTGTAGATGAAAGGTGGGGAGGGAAATTGTACTAAGACATGGGGTCCTGGTTTCTCCTATATAAAGGTCCGGACCTTTATATTGGAGAAACCAAACAACGACTCCCCAAATGCATGACACAACATAGGAGAGCCATCTCAACAGGATGAAACTCAGCTGTACACCTGCATTTAAAGGAGAAAGGACACACTTTCGATAATGCCATTGTTCATATTTTGACCGAGAAGACAGATGGTTTGAGAGAAGAGTAAAGGAGGCCATCTACGTCCACTGTGAATGGCCATCGTTGAACAGAGGTGGTAGCTTACAACACCAGCTATCAGCCACCCACAATGCAGTCTTGAGTTCCCTTCCAAAGTGTTTTATGCCCCACTCACACCTTGCCTCAGGTGACCTCAATAGCTCACATGATTGTGGGGTGGTGTCCTACGCTGGAAATGGGCCGATTCCAGTCCCTGGCTGGTCGACACCACACATGGCACAGAAGAATATATTCTTAGGCAAAATTTTTAGGTTTACATGTATACAGGATTTTAATCTGATTGTATGGTGAGATAATAAGTTTACATGGACTTTTAAAAAATTTATTTATTTCTGTTTTGTATGGTTCTATGAATGTTTTTCACTACCTATGTTGGTTTCAGAGGTGTGTTTAACTTAAGTTAAACAAAAATTTAACCCATTTATATTTATGACCGTTTATAAACAGACAAATTTCAAAATACACTGCTCAAAAAAATTAAAGGAACACTTTTTAATCAGAGTATAGCATCAAGTCAGTTTCGGCGATATTGATCTGATCAGTTAAGTAGCAGAGGGGGTTGTTAATCAGTTTCAGCTGCTTTGGTAATAATGAAATTAACAACCCCCAAAACAGGAATGGTTTTCCACGTGGAGGCCACTGACATTTTTTCCTCCTCATCTTTTCTGTTTTTTCACTAGTTTTGCATTTGGCTAGGGTCAGTGTCACTACTGGCAGCATGAGGCGATACCTGGACCCTACAGAGGTTGCACAGGTAGTCCAACTCCTCCAGGATGGCACATCAGTATGTGCCATTGCCAGAAGGTTTGCTGTGTCTCCCAGCACAGTGTCAAGAGCATGGAGGAGATTCCAGGAGACAGGCAGTTACTCTAGGAGAGCTGGACAGGGCCGTAGAAGGTCCTTAACCCATCAGCAGGACCGGCAACAGGATGAGCACTGCCAGAGCCCTACAAAATGACCTCCAGCAGGCCACTGGTATGAATGTCTCTGACCAAACAATCAGAAACAGACGTCATGAGGGTAGCCTAAGGGGCCGATGTACTCTAGTGGGCCCTGTGCTCACTGCGTGGCACCATGGAGCCCATTTGGCATTTGCCATAGAATACCAGAACTGGCAGGTCCATCACTGGCGCCCTGTACTTTTCATAGATGAGAGCAGATTTATCCTGAGCACATGTAACAGACGTGAAAGGGTCTGTAGAAGCTGTGGAGAACGTGATGCTGCTTGTAACATTGTTCAGCATGACCAGTCTGGTAGTGGGTCAGTGATGGTCTGGGGAGGCATATCCATGGAGGGACACACAGACCTCTACAGGCTAGGAAACAGCACCCTGACTGCCATTAGGTATTGGGATAAAATCCTTGGGCCCATTGTGAGATCCTACACTGGTGCAGTGGGTCCTGGGTTCCTCGTGGTGGACAATGCCTGGCCTCATGTGTGAGAGTATGCAGGCAGTTCCTAGAGGATGAAGGAATTGATACCATTGACTGGCCCCCATCCTCACCTGACCTAAATCGAATAGAGCACCTCTGGGACATTATGTTTCGGTCCATCCGATGCCACCAGGTTGCACCTCAGACTTTCCAGGAGCTCAGTGATACCCTGGTCCAGATCTGGGAGGAGATCCGCCAGGACACCGTCCATCATCTTAGGAGCATGATAGAGGAAAAAAAAATTGTCCAAACACAGAATATCAACTTTATGACTTTTTTAAACTTTATGACTTTTTTAAACTTGGGATTTTATGAAAATCCCAAGTTTAAAAATAAACTGGGATTGCTGCTTGTATATTTGTCATGGTACTGTGAATAAGGCCATTCTGTTTGTATCGACATTAGCTCCAAAGGCTTGGGATTAGTGACAAATCCACCAAGAGCTGTCAATGTCACCAAGAAATCGACAGACGAGAAATAAATTAATTAATTAAAGAAACAACCCAGTGTAAATTCTGCAGCACCTTTTGCCTTTTGCTTTTAACCAAATGTCACATCATAAACACATGTTTAAATGTGCCATTCGCATTTTTTTCTTTCATTGTTAGGACTTGTAGGCTATACTAGAGTGCTTGTAAATACATTTAGTGGTCAAATACACAGAGACCTGCTTGTGGACCCTTCTGTCGTAATAGAAAACTGATGGGTAGAAGCGCTAGATACTGTCTATTGCTCAATGATATTTACTCCCAATCCTGAGCCAAGGGAATGACAAAGACTATAGGACTCAATCTTCAGCCAGTTTAATACAATGGGTGAGTGACAAATTGAGATTGAGATTTTAAGTTGCCTTGGGAGACGGTGTAGTGATAGTGAAGAGAGTCAATATTGACAGCTTTATGCTTCCTGGTAACTACTGCTGCTCACTGTTGCATACTGTAAATACAGCGTTGTGTACTGTAGTGCAGAGGGTGGAGACGGGCAATGCATTTTAATGTGGAGCCAGCCAAGGTCGCAATTTAATGTTCTGAGGGAGTCCAGCCTTTACAGGGCAAAAGAGGTCACTCGGTTGTTACAGTCACTAAATCACTGCCTGTCTAACAGAGAAAACAGGTTTATAAAAGCCAGTGTGAGGGCTATGTATACGTCCAAGTGGACAGAGAAAAAATTAATAGAAATGAGGGTATGTGATGACTCAGAGTAGTGAAAGCTCTCTCAGCATGCTGTTTTATAACCTCAACCATCACAGCTGCCATAGCCCTTAAAAATCCCTCACTTGGGATATTTGATAAAAATAAAATTAAATCATAAACTCTTTTTTTTTTAAATTGGTGAATATATAAAGGAAGACAGTGCACAGTATCAGGGTTGGGCACAATGCTGCATTGCAGATTGCTGATGAAATAGAAAAACCAGAACAGTAGAAGAAAGACTTTTATTGGTATACATATTTAAAACCTCTATACAGAGCCACACTGTTCCTAAGACTCTCTTTACATGACAAATTTGTGTGGTTTTATGTGGCCACAGTTCTAAAAGGAGCCTTCCCGTGCATTATCTTGGGAATACATTTACTTCTGGCTTGGGCGATACATAATGATTTTAATAATGTCGGTGGGCTATTGATATAATGAAATGGCAAATAACCTAAAGCCTTAGGAAAGGATTCTAACTGGGCATTATAATTCAAAGCACTGGACTATAACTTGCTATAGAAGTTATCACCCCTTACGTGATCACAGAATCTGAATTGAAAGTCAGTAAACAATATTTAAATTCTTGCTTGGCAGTAATTAATGACAACGTCAATAAAGTTCCACCCTAACTGCAAAGAAAAATCTGGCTGTCAGCACCACTTTGACAAAAACGAATATTTATTTAGCACAAAAGCTGGTAAATTGCTGCTCTCTTCTCTTTCCTCTCACCCCCAACCTGTCACAGTGGATGGCTGCCCCTCCCTAAGCCTGGTTCTGCTGGAGGTTTCTTCCTGTTAAAAGGGAGTTTTTCCTTCCCACTGTCAGCAAGTGCTTGCTCATAGGGGGTCATGATTGTTGGGGTTTCTTTCTAATATTGTAGGGTCTTTACCTTACAATATAAATATAAAGTTGTGAATTGGCACTGTATAAATAGAATTGAATTGAATTTAATTAAATTACTGTGCTACAGCATAAAAATTTTAAAAAGACATGAGTTCAATGAAGTAGAAAAGTGAAATTAAAAATGAGCTCAATAAGTAAAAATCTAAACCGGTAACAGAACATAAATAGAAATAAATAACAGAAAAGCGAAATGTGATGTGAACCTGAGTGACAGTGACAGCTAATCCAAGAAAGGTATTCCAGAGACTCAAAGGAGAAAGAAAATAGAGATTTCTTGAAACCAAAGGGGGAAAAAATGTGACTTTGCAGATGGTAGCATTAGTGCAAAATGGTCTAGTTAAAGTCTAACAGGGGTCACACCCATACTCCTAACTTTATAACTCTTTACCCTCTGTAGCACAAAATTGTAATTTCTTGCATGTGATAGGACAAGACAAGATATAAAGGCATTGAAATGTCCTTGAATATTATGTCTGAACAAGTGTGGGAAACCTGATAACATTCCTTAGAGGGTCAAAGCTGGCTGAGCCGGCCATGCTGGCACTGACATTGCAACTGGCTCTGCGATTAAGCCACGGGAGCCATTTTAGGGCTGATTATTCATGGTGCTACTGTACTGATGTTCCACTACACTGAATTCTCTCATTAGGTCATCCGGCTCTAAAGGCCATTAAATTTTCAGTCAGCATGAATAAGTCAGAGAGTTCTGCCTCTGATCATGCAGTGCGAAGAGTCCCCAAACTCATCATAGGTGCTCTGCAAGAAAAAAAAAAAAACTCTACTTCAGTGCAGGGGTAACATTTGCTCAATTAAATATGTGAGAAGGGCAGGGGTTGGCAGCAGGGTAGTTTTTTTAGATTTAAAACCTAGCATGTGGTGCCAGACAGCATTTCCAGAAGTATCGATTAGAATTTCGCTGCGGGTAAATGACTCCCAATGGGATCTCCTTGGCAACTGGAGCAGCGCCAAGCCACTGAATGTCTAACCGACTTAATGCAGATATAAATCGCCATTTCAATCAAGGCCGTTTTATTTGCGGGCTTAAGTGAAGCAATACGTCACCTGCAATGCTGTGCATTTTCGTCAATAAAATCCTGTCATATCCGTTAAATGCATGCTGCATTGATGACATATGATTTATACTGGTTCATTCCAGGGAAGGATATGTCTTGCATAGTTGCAGTAAGCAGGTAGTTAAGAACAGTTGGCATTTTGGGTCCCTAGTGCACTACAATTAATCATAATTGCTTTGTATTGCCTATGAGCCTGTATTATGCTTTAGATCTGCTCTCCCGTAACATGAAAAGCGTGAGCAATTAGCATTAATTAAAACTAATTCCTACCAGTAATATCTTGAATGGGTTGCCTTCCGCGGCTTTTCATCAAATTGTTTAGACTTGTGTGACAACAACTCATTTACAAAGTGAATATGAAAATGAACCCTTATGGTGAAACATGCACTGAAAATAAACTACACACCAGCAAGGTTGCAGGCAAGAGTCTTTTTTTTTTTTTTAAGAGGCTTCAGTGCTATAGAAAATATTTTCATTGGTGTTTTCATGTGGCCGCAAAATGACTGGAGAAAACAAAGACAAATTGAACCATTGACTTCAAATACGACCCCTTGAAAGCACAGCCAGAGCCCTATCCACTGCCATCTATTATATTCATGAGTGTGACCTGTCGGGGGTGAGAGGAGGCTGGAGGGGGAAGTGATGGGCGCCCACCTGCTCCACTCAGCTTCTAAGACAACTGCCTGCCAGGAGATCAAACAGGCCTCCTCGCTCCCCTCTGTTCTCCTCCTCCTCTCCCTTACAAGTCCCATATAGGAGGCGACTGACCCACTTTTCCTGCCTCCCTGAGCCATTACCTGGAGAAAATGTAGTGATGTGGTGTGTGAGTGTGTTGGGTGGATGGGTTTGCGGCACTGAACAAAAGCTTCTCATCTTCTCCTACTGTACAGAAATGAAGGTGTAACTAGGACTCCAAAGAAAGCATGTCATTTCTTATCAGATACTATTGCATGTGAGATTGCTTCTCTAATGGCGTGTCTTGGCCTAGTATGTGTTTTGCTTCTGTGCTGCCGCAAATGTTAACTGAGCTTACTCAGCTAGACATGAGGCAAATTTGCCAGACAAATGGATAATTTGCCAAACACTGTGGGACCAAATGAAAGTAGTGATACTGCATAAATTCCATTGCACTGGTGTAAATTGTTTACAATCCTGAGGGCTTTATGGAAGGTAGAGCCATCACTCATTGTTTTCACAGCATTAGATTGATATTGATTGACTCTGACAGCTAGCATCATGATACTTAGGCACAGTGACCATTTTCTCTTTTTCCCTCTTGGCTCGTTTTGTCAGTCCTCTTGCCACCTTCCTTTGTGCTTGCCTTTAGTACCCTTATACTACATTTTTTTTTTATGTCCTTTTCACTCTGGCACTCTCTTTCCTTACAGGCCTCACATGGTGACAGAATACATGGGCATCAGGAATGAGAGTTTTATGAAGATTGCTGCAGTGGGGACATGGATGGGAGATTTTGTCACTGCTTGGATGGTGAGATGTGAACTCTTCCGTATCCTTCACATTAAATAAGTGGCTTTTATGAAAAGAAAGACAGACCTTCAAATTTTAACCCTGCATTCTGAAAAGTACAGCATGATTTGCTGTACTTTTTTTTTTTTAATCCAAAATTTCCAATTGTTCAACACACAGTAAATCACAATTTAATAAAGAATTTTTTAGCCGCTGTATTTAAGAAAAATGCTTGAATACACTTTGCTGAATAACCAACCCACTAAACATGCGAATAGTTTGTGATAATTTAATAAGACTGTTGTTTCTCTCATACCTGATATGCAAAATATAACCATTTTCATATAGCAGAAGAAGACCAGGAAGTCCAGTCTGCGTCACTAAAGTGCAGTCTACAGTTAGCAAAGTTATGGTAAGATTACAAATATCTGCTAGACGAATATGTAAACAAGTTAGGTTAATATAAAAACATAGTGAGCCTAAATACCCAACCTTGCTAAACTCGGGCATCTTATCAAAACATCTGCATTCTAACATGAAATGTTTTACTTTTTTTAAC
This sequence comes from Heterochromis multidens, assembly GCA_015108495.1. Lineage (NCBI taxonomy): Eukaryota > Metazoa > Chordata > Actinopteri > Cichliformes > Cichlidae > Heterochromis > Heterochromis multidens. The sequence continues at coordinate 8,831 of VUQS01022298.1, read as the reverse complement.
ATTTCATAACGTTTTTCATTACAGTAGCTGCTGTTTAGCATTTAATTCAGCTAATGAGCTTTAGCCTGTGGCATGGACATCATGTTGGATTTCTGACTTGAAACTTCTAAACTGCAAAAATAATAAATTTTTTCTATCTATCTAGATCTAATTTATCTATTCCACAATTTATCTATTGACAGCTGACTGACGGTGCAGAGCTAAGAATAGAAAGAGGGTAACCTTCATAAATTAGCTAAGCACCGATAATGACCATCAAGTATTTGCCCCAGTGATTGTTTAATAAAAATAATTATTATATTTATTTATTTAATGAGCCTTGCAGGGCTGCAAGCATGGTTACTTTTAGCTATATTTATGTCATAACAATTTAATAAATCATATTTACATCCAGGTCAAGATACAGATTAAGCCATTCTTCATGTACTCAAATCTTAATTTCTAGGTCAGGTGTATCCTCTCAGCCATATCAAGGCACACACTTACAGTACAGCTTTCCACACTAATCCAGTTCAGTCTGCTATCAAACCCTCAGAGGAACATGCGACTGATATAAGGAGGGTCAGAGGAAACAATAGGTGGACAGGGAGGGACAGTCTGTTGTAGAAGAAACCTACCTCTGTTCATTTATCAAAATAAAAAGAGAAGGAGAGCTCCAGCGGGACTGGGCTACCTGTGGTGGTAGGAGTGGGGCTCTGACACTGGCATGCACACAGCTGAGACAACTTGACAAGCTCTCTCACCGGTCACATTAGTATTCTACAGTACATACTGCAGAGAAAGAGAGCGGGTGAAAGGAGAGACAGAAGAGAAGGCAGAGGAGGAGGGAGGTAGTCAGTAAGAAACAGAGGTGAAGGGGAAAGGGAAATGTAAAAGTGTGATCGGAAGGGTGCCGGGGGAAGAAGCAAGTGAGAAGGTGAATCAGAGGAAGACAGAGGTATATGTACATATGAGAGAGAGAGAGAGACAGGTAGACCAAGACAAAGTGCTGATTCCAAAATCACTCACAAGTTGTTTTTTTGTTTTTTTAACATTTGATTAATTCAATGAGGTACTTTGAAGATGACCTCTGTGTCTCCTCTGCATAGCAGATTTACAGTATGCCGTCACTGGATGAGTGAACAGGAAGTATCTGTTTTTGAAATGCTGCAAAGCCAGAAACATCTCATTGATTCCCTGATTCACATTCTTTCTCCAACACACTATCTGCAGTGAGGTGCTTTATTGACGAATTGACCTTGCCTCTGCAGCAGCTCCACATAAAGAATATAGAGGAATTTTTTAGACGCTATGCTTTCTGACACAACTCTGCAGCCGTGTAAGAAAATCTCCCATAAATGACTTTTAATGACATTAAGGATGACAGTGTAAAAACAATATCCCCAGCTGGTGCAAACACAACATAAATATTGAAAGAAGTGAGGATGTTTCAGGGTAATCACATAGTCATTAGTGTTAAATCAAAGATGTAGTGTTATTCAGTACGAATTATTCAGTATTCATAATGTTACCTACCTATACAGTAACATGTCATATATGTTTGTAACTCTGTCATGCAGCATTATTATGTGTTTAGCAAACAGTTAGGAAATGTATGTTTATGTTTATTTTTTATTTAAAAGGGACAATGCATATTAATTAACATGAGCACTTAAATTCATCATATAAATATGCCAGATTTAGCCACACAGGCTCATTTTCATCTTTAGTCCCTGGTAAACCAGAAGGTTTCATTATGAATTCCACTAGAAAACTGTCCACTAAGAAATGCTTCTGGTCTCACTGACCATTCAAAGTACATTACACATGTGTGATTGTTGAAGAAATAATTTCAAAACCACTATCACTAATAAGAGATTTATGGACCATCCAAAAATTCAAACGTAGCTGTCAAAGTTTCCCTTTAAGGAATAAGAAGCAAAAATGTCTTATTTGTAAGACACATTTTTGTTGTTTTTAATTGGATGGAATGATTCTTACTACTTTTGTGTCTTTCTAGTACATTAAATACATTATATTGCCAAAAGTATTTGCTCGTCTGCCTTCACACGCATATAAACTCAAGTGACATCCCATTCTTAATCCATAGGTTTTATTATGATGTCAGCCCAGTCTTTACAGCTTTAAAAGCTTCAACTCTTCTGGGAAGGCTTTCCACAAGGTTTAGAAGTGTGTTTATGGGAATTTTTGATCATTCTTCCAGAAGTGCATTTATGAGGTCAGATGCTGATGTTGGACAAGAAGGCCTGGCTCACAGTCTCCGCTTTAATTCATCCCAAAGGTGTTCTATCGGGTTGAGGTCAGGACTCTGTGCAGGCCAGTCAAGTTCTTCCACACCAAACTCACTCATCCATGTCTTTATGGACCTTGCTTTGTGCACTGGTGCGCAGTCATGTCAGAACAGGAAGGGGCCATCCCCAAACTGTTCCCATAAAGTTGGGAGCATGATCGGATTACCAGACAGAGGAACGTGATTCGTCACTCCAGAGAACACGTCTCCACTGCTCTAGAGTCCAGTGGCGGCGTGGTTTACACCACTACATCCGGCGCTTTGCAATTTGCTTGGTGATGTAAGGCTTGGATGCAGCTGCTCAGCCATGGAAACCCATCCCATGAAACTCTCTACGCACTGTTGTTGAGCTAATCTAAAGGTAAATGAAGTTTGGAGGTCTGTAGCTATTGACTGCAGAAAGTTTGTGACCTCTGCGCACTATGCACCTCAGCATCCGCTGACCTCGCTCTGTGATTTTACGTGGCCTACCACTTCGTGGCTGAGTTGCTATAGTTCCCAATCACTTCCACTTTGTTATAATACCACTAACAGTTGACTGAGGAAAATTTAGTAGCGAGGAAATTTCACGACTGGACTTGTTGCACAGGTGGCATCCTATCATGGTACCACGCTGGAATTCACAGAGCTCCTGAGAGCGACACATTCTTTCTCAAATGTTTGTAGAACCAGTCTGCATACCTAGGTGCTTGATTTTATACACCTGTGACCATGGAAGTGATTGGAACACCTGAATTCAATGATTTGGATGGGTGAGTGAATACTTTGGGCAATATAGTGTATGCAGCTACATTTAGAAGATGGTTAGCACAAAGCCTGAAAGTATTGGGAAAAAGGAGCAGTGATGCTCTGAGTTTCTCACCCTATCTCTGAAGCTGAGCCCGGCCACTTTACAGAGGAAATTTCTGTCACTGGTATCCATGACCTGGTTCTTTTGGTCACTAAGGTGTGAGGTGTGAGGGTTGGAATGTAGAGGGACTGCTAAATCAAAAGCGTCGCCTTCCAGCTCAGCCCTCTTTTCACCACAGTGGTGAGGTAAAGTGCCTGCATTACTGCAGGCGCAGCACCAATCCACGGGTCAATCTCATGCTCCACCTTCCCATCACTTGTGAACTAGATTTCAAGACACTTGAACTCCCTTAGTTGGGGCAGCAACTCTCCCCCAACCCACATGGATAAATCTACATTTTTTCAGCAGAGTACTAAGGCCAAATTACTGCGCATTGTTGCAAATAATTTAATTTTATAATCAATTTTAATTTAATAACAAAAGCCTACAAAACCACCCCTTGCTATTTTAGCATGTATCTTTTTGTACAGGTTAAACTGCAAAATCCAGAAATTTGTCTTCTTGCCTCTAGTGTTTATGTCTAAATACACTCTTCATAATTAAATGAGTATTTTATATATATATATATATATATATATATAATATATATAAATAAAAACTTTCTACAGGTGACAGATATGATGCTCCAGGATCAGCACTATCCAGACTGGGGCAAAGCTGCCAGAAGGTTCTGGAAACAAGGCAACAACAGGATCGTCCTGTTCTGGTATGTAATTTTCTTACACTCAGATAAAATGTCTGTGAGACTATTTTTCTTTGCCTGCATACACATAACATATCAGAGTATTTTCTCTAGCTTTGAATTATACTATTAGTTCCTACAGTGCACTGTAGGAATGTGTACATGCGTGTCTGTGTGTGTATTATGTGGTCTGTTCTGCCCGTTGTAGGGTTACACACAGTCAATAGCCATGTTAATATTCCCTCACTCAGTGTCAGCACCTTTAATTAGACGAACAGGCTGAAAATCAATGGACACAGCGAGGTCTCCAGGCGAACCATAGTCCTGGCTTTTACTTACTCATACCACAAGCTGTGACCCTGAAATAAGTGCTAAACAAATGCTGCAAAAGATGTTTGATACGCACATTACTCAACAGACAAGTAGAACCATTCCCTGTTTAGATGCACTACACCACCACTGCATGGTCCCAGCGGTGTTCATTCACAAAAGTCCTTTGGTGCTGTCAGATAGTTTGACATGGCAGTCATTCAGATATGGCACGCAAACACTTCTGCAGTGGTTCATCTTAGGGTCATAGTAAAAAGTGAAGCAAAGTGAAAAAACTGAAACAGGTCTGACATCTAGTTAATATGAACACAGAGAGCTCAAGACATCTCAAACTTCAAAGAGAGTTTGGCTGCAATGTTTTAACATTTCCTTTTGCAGAATTGATCCACCTGTGATTAGAATGCAAGCAGATGAATTGTTCTGTGACTTTTCTGCAGCCCTTCATTATATTGATGGATGCCTCGACTCTCAGTGTCACAATCAATGCCAGATTTGATGAGCTATCGTTTGAAATTCAGAGCTTGAAATTTGATTGATAAATGTGTTGCTGGATATGTCTTGTCAATATGTGCTGAAGGGCCGTTGCAAATTGTAAAGGACAGTGCCAAAAGTCATCCATGCTGAGGAAAGGAATGCGGCTGTGGAATAATAAAACCCCTCAAAATTTATCTCTCAAACAGCTGAAATGGGATATGAGCTGGCAGTCACTATCTGCAATGCAGCCAACCGATGTGTGGTGTGAGAATGCACACAACTGCACAATAATCGCTGGGTGACATTGAGACAAAATACACAGTGGAGAATAATACTAAGTCACATTGCCTCTCTTCACATGGCTGAGAAATTTTCCAGTAAACAGTGAATGCAGAGTAATCCCAGTGTGACATAAACAAAATGCAGGATGGGTTAAAGAATGCAAAAAACCCCCCAAAACTCTCTAGGTAAGTGATATTTTGGCTCATGTTAAATATGTAAATACATGGAAATATGTATGCAGTAGAGTTTTGAATTATATTGTCTCTGCATCCACAAACAGACACAGTTTTTGTCTATGCACATTCATCTTCCTGGAAACTCTTGCCATTTGTCAAATCTTAGTAAAAAGTGTGGTTCAATGCATTATTGAGTCCATGAAGAGAGACTGAATAGCTGTCGAACATGTTGTTTGTCTTCCGAGATATATGATGCTAACTGTGCACCTAAGTTGAAATTTTGAAATAATATTTGAATGTTTTTTGTCAAGTTTAATGTCTGTCATTCATAGATTTCTCTCTCTTTTCCTCTCCTCTCCTGTCCTGCAGGACAGTTCTCATCTCTCTGACATCAGTAGTGGTACTGGTCATCAGTACCGACTGGATCAGCTGGGACAACCTGAACCGAGGCTTCTTGCCCAGTGATGAGGTCTCCAGAGCCTTCCTAGCCTCCTTCATCTTGGTCTTCGACCTTCTCATTGTCATGCAGGTAGACCACTCCCCAGGGGCCAATTAAAAAAAAAAAAAAAAGTGAGCTGGGATGTCTCTTGGCTTACTCCACTACCTACCTTGCCAGGTCCTCTTCCTCCCCCTTTTTCTCCCTATTCATCAATGGGGCACTGCGGCACAAAGCAGTGAGAGGGCGGTTGATCCCTCTCAGTTGGCACGGACACAAACATGCCCACACACACATGTATATCTATTTATATAGAGAGATGCAAATACCTATGAGTTAAATATATGCACATGTGTTTTTTATGTATACATAAATTATTTACTTTTTTATGCCTCATCTCGTTCACCGTCTTCATCATTCTTTTCCCAGACCACAGCCAGTAGCTCACCCATTCCTCCCCTATGAACCCAGTGTATTTTGTTTAATGATGACTCACAAGATTGGAGTTTTTCTCTCTCTGTCCTCCCCCCCACCTTTTTTTCCCCCA
>VUQS01022291.1:3429-19280 GCA_015108495.1 Heterochromis multidens | reverse complement strand
AAACAACAACCTTGCTTCAGGTCTTCTCATTACCAACTAATGTCACTTTTTCTTGTCCTCAAATGTGAGCACACATTTGAAAAACAACTCATTAACAACTGATTAAAAACAGGCTGGTTTACAAGCCTTGAGATAAAAAATATGGTGGGGAACACTGAATGTCTGCCTCAACAATGTGATGACATCTCCAAGTTAAAAATTGTCATCATGAAAATGCATAAAATATTCAGAATATGCTTGGTGGCTTAAAATATTTTAGAATAACCTACACAAACACTCTATATTTGCCTGAGGCATTTGCAAAGTTGAACTCAGTCAATAACTTTTTCTCTGACAATAATAGTTACCAATACATTTCTCTCAGTTTCGCTCTGTACTGCGCATGTGTACTGGGGCTCAGTAGACACACTGCATTGTTCAGTTCTTGGTGAGATGCTGCTGGCAATCTCTGAAATGATTTGATGAAGTTGCTTATTCTCTTCTACTTTCTGACCAAACTTTCTCTCCTCTGTGAAAGGAGTGCATCCCATATGAAAGTCTGAAACTGTGTATCTGGACTGGCAGCACAAACTCTTTCTGGCCTCCGGACCAAGCGTCCCTTTGAGGTTCAAAAGATTAATAGTAACAACAATGTGCAATGTATCTGCACTCATTCTACCAAAAAGTCAATTACATCTGGATTATAACAGCGCTCATATAAATACACTTCAGTTATTTTCTGTACGCTGTGCTTTATGCTGCTGCAAATTTGATTTGGATGTAATGAAAGTGAGACCTCAAGCTAATGCCGATATCTCAAGCTGACAGAAAAGACTTTAGGGAGACTTGAGGAATTGTTTTTTTCTTCCAGGATGTTTTGGGGTGAAGCATGCTTGTTCAACTTCTACCACAGTTTGAATAGAATACTCATTGCTTCACTGCTACTGAAACAGCCCCTACTGGGCTCACAGCAAGCGACCACAAAACTAAACAAGGGCAGGGAAAAAACCCCAAAACAAACAAGACTAAGGCTGTGCTTGGATTGTCCATGTGTTCACTCATCCACCCACTTTTTAGTGTTTGCTACAAAGAAGACTACCTGGAAAATAAGGACAAAGAGTTATCGAGACATTTCTGACACTACTTGGATGTAACCCTGCTACATTATCGATTATCAGCTATTCATAATTATCTCTGTTACATAAACTAAGAGCAGGGACACCTGAAACAAATATAAGGGCATTGACACCACTATGCTGCACTATTTGAATAAGTACAGATCTTTCTCTGCAACATGGAAATAAAAATGTGTAACACAGATCTGTGCACACACACCATTAACAACATAATTTGATTGAACTGTATTCATCTGCACAAGCATAATGGGAACCATAGCTATTATTCTGCTATAATATGCTATTTTTAATATAATAATTGTAAAATGTGAAATGTAGTAGTAGCTCATATTACTGGCATATTTACAGTTTAGACTAATCCACAAAAGTCTGAAGAGACCCTAACCTGAGGAGTATGATGTTCACCATGTACTCTTAACAGATCAGAAAAATCACATTAGGTCCACATCTGACAGCTCACTGACAGGCTGCAATGTATGCATGTGACTGTCAACATTCTCGACCTCCCTTCGGAAATAACAACAAGCTCCCTCCTCTTATGCACTCAGCTTACACATGCCAAGATCCGCACTACTGAATCGTTCACGGATAGAGAAATGCAGCACGTGCCACAACAAAAAAAAAACACCACTCATTACTCCAGTCTCTACCAATAACACCCATGAGATTTCACACTAACTTGGTGTGGAATCACAGGCCTGAGTGTGCATATTATCCAGTAATTTTGCCATCCTGGTGGGACTCTGGAGATTTGTCAGTGTGGTAAATAAAAAGTTATTGCTAGTGGATGTTTCTAGTTATGCTAAAGAGGCTTCATAACAATCATCAGCAAAATCACAGGGGGAAGATTCAATCTATAAGCAGCAGTAATTTTAAAAATCACAAAAGACTGAGTTTAATTGAGAAGATGTGCACACTTCAGTTTCTTTAAAGGATAAATAGTATGACAGCACTTCTACTTATTGTTCACATTAGCACACCTTTAACATCGTGCAAGCTAAAAATCACATTATACATTTGCATAATGTATATACAATGCATTGTTAGATGTATTAACAAAATGATTCTTGACATTTGAATTTAGCTAACCTAACTGAATAAAGGTAAAACACTACTAAGTCATTTGCAGTTGAAGATGTTTTATGTGTAAAAAATATAACACTTTACATCACAATTGAGCAATATAAAAATAAACAATTGCCTAAGCCATTAAGGACTTATCAAACCCAAACTGACACTCAAATATTTATTAATTTAAACTGATCTCAAAGAAGATATTCCTATAATAATGACTCAAAGGAGCCTTTTCTGCCTAAAAGGATTGAAAAATTAAAACACCTACTTTTGACTTTTTGAAAAGTCTCTTTTAGCACAAAATCTTCTACCAGCTTAGACGGCAGAATCTCTTAATTTGTGGACTCTGTATACAGTGCTTACCAAATTTATTAAATCACCTGTCATAAAAACAAAACAAAATAAAAACCCACACATTTCTTAAAAACCTGTCAAAAACTTACTTGCTTAAAACTAAAAATTATATTGTTATTTATTGCGCAAATAAACTGAATTCATGTTTTTTATACCCATATTTAAGCCGGTACACTGGACTTCTCCGAGAAGTCAGAAAATCAAGCATAACATTTAACCACTAAAAGTAATTTTTCTGTTCAGGAATGCAAGTAATAACTGGTGGTCTAATAAATTTGTTAAGCATTGTATATATAGAGGGAATATATACCCTGTTGTTGCCATTTCCCTTTTCCATCTTTCCCTTGTGTACAAATTAAGACTTCAATTAACCCCATAGAGTGACTCATCTTAAAGGGTTATCACCTGTGATAATGCATTTAATGTTATTTTCTTTCCCCCACCCCTCCAGTGGATGTTTTCTCCTGTCTATTATTACTTTAAACCCTCTTGATTGAAAAAAAAAAAAACAAAAATCATGTCCCACAGTGTTGCTTTAACAGACTCAACTCTGATTTCTTGATGATGAATAAGAAGAACTGAGCCAGACAGAAACTGCCATGGAGAGATCAGAAATAACTATAAGTGAAAGAGCAGAAATAGAGGAAGGGAGGTTCTGAAAGCGTAATAAAATTTGGAAGGGAACATGAGGGAATACAGCCCAATCTTAAAGTCTACATTAATCACACCTAATTACTCTCTTTAATGGGAAAAGGTCTGACGAGCTCACAGAGGGCATCTGCTTTATTTGACTGAAACATAGTCATTGTGAACAAACTGTTCTTTACATAAATAAGTCTTCATCAGACTCAAGAAGTGCCTCAATACTGATGTGTGATGATGCTGCCAAATACTTGTTCAGTCTTTATGCAACAACAGCTTGTGGAGAAAACATGGCATGGGCCAACACTGGCAGAAATACTCTGGAGCTTCTTTTGTCTTGATAATTGGCTCAGCCACCAGCATGGCCAGTCTGTCTGCTGAGTTGCTCATTCAGATATGCATCAGAAGCTTGTTGTTTGTTTCGAAGTCATATGGTTAAGAAGGTTTTCAAAGAACTTAATTTGCTCACTTGGCACAGAGTTTAAAAATCTGTTGGTTCTGCGTTACTAAACGCATTTGTTAAAAATATAAACGTGGGTATGTTTGGTTTCATTCCCACACAAAGAAGAAATCCTGTAAAAACTGATAATGAGCAGCTGATGTCCAAGTTTCTTGGTGGAGAAGCTGAAACCTGCTGCAAATACTGTCAAGTCTGTGTAACACTGTCTTCTTCCTTCTGTCCTCGTTTCACTGCTAACAAGTTACAGAGCAGCTGTCACAATGTGTCAAGCTATGGATGACAGACAGGCCTGAACAGATAAATCTAACAAAGTGCTTTGCAGTGTGACAGACTGAAGCTGCTGACACCGCAATGTAATTAAAAGACAAACGTGAACATGAAAATCCCTGTGTCCCTCTACTCCATTCCTTATACTATTGTATGCACCTTTAAATGCAAAAGAAGACATAGGTCAGAAAACGTACTTTACTTCATTTATCAAGTAATTTTAAATTCTGTTTTTGCTTTGTTGATTCTGAAATATTTTACTTGTTATATACAGTGTTTTACAAAGTAATGCATTACTGTAATCACGTTACATTTTTTGGCAATGCAGTAATATAATGCATGCTATACCAAATTCAGTAATTACATTACATTTAAATTATGTCATTATTTGAGTTACAGAGGTTCTTAAATTGGATAGGTGGACAGTAAGAAAAAAAACAAAACAAACTATCTAATAGACTCCAATTTGTTCATGTAAATGGGAAGTCTTCTTCACACATTGTAGGGTCTTTACCTTACAATATAAAGCGCCTTGAGGCGACTTTTGTTGTGATTTGGCGCTATATAAATAAAATTGAATTGAATTGAATTGAATGCCTTCTTCTTCCTGCACACTTGCTCTACAATCAGCTGATTTCAGTTTGTGTGCAGGGATGAGAAATGGAGAAGTCTGCAGCTTTTGAGGAGTACTTTTATCTTTATTGCACGAAAAAACAAAAAAGCAATGGTAAAGCACAAACTACATCCAAGACAGAAACAGCTACATTAGATTGCTAACACAAAATCAGCTCATTGTAAGCATCTGCCCAGACAGCATGCTAACACAAAGCTAGCAAAGAGCCCAGCGTGATGATGAAGTTGAGTGTATGCCAACCCCAGCCAAGTAGCCAGAGCCTGATCTTCAACAAATAAAGACAGTGATGAGCAGTCAAGGCTTGTAGCATTGCAGCCTCCATTTGTACCTGCACGTGTATAGGCGATCGCTTTGAAGTCTCTTTGGGCTGGTTTTCAACTTTGCTTTGTGTTGTCAGCTTTGTGTTTAAACTTAAACACTAAAAGACAGAGCCTGTATGTCCTCATTAGGACAGGGATTTGTGTTGGTGTGTAGCACTGTAGCCTCAGGTTTATATTGTTAACTTGCAATTATGTGACAATTTATTTAAGGTTACATTACGAGCAGTGTAAAGAATTACTTCATCCTGGAAGTAATTAAGTAACATAATGCTCAAGTAATTTGTATAATATGGATTTTTTTGAGTAAAACCACCAACACTGGTTATATATTATATTATTACTTAATATTTGTATTTAAAGTTATAAATAATTTAATCTTTATTTAATTTTTTTATTTTCACACTACTTTTCAATTTAAGATATTTGTTTTGGCATACTGTATTTTACTTTATTTAGCTATATACTATTCAACTTATTTGATCTATTTGTTATATGTTTATTTTGTTTGTAATTTATGTTTTATTTTTTTTTTAACTGCTGCAACAAAAGAATTTCCTAAATCTGGGATAAATAAAATTGTTAATTGTTTTTTCTTTATCCTTCCTAGCTTCTGTTTATAATAATAAGCATGCCACTGACTTCATGTGCCACATTTTTTCCAGCACTTGCTTTTATACAGCATGAATTTCCTTAAGTGGCATTTTGGAAAAAAAAAAAAATAGGCCATCAGAAAATTTCTGTAGGCTCTTGACAAGCTTGGTGATCCATTTCGTAGTGCATCTGACAATCTCTATGCTGAGCCAGTGTGCTATTTTGTCTGCAGTGGGTGAGTAGATGTTCCTGCACAAGGTAGTTCAGTATCAAAATGATGATATTCAGTGATATAAAAATATTTGTGAAGTGAGCAGTGCAGTCTGCAGTCTTCCAGTTATTTAATATTTAATTACCACTTCTCCGTCTACAGAAGATGTACAGGTTATTGTGCATGAGTGTGTGTGTGTGTATAAAGTGCACAGTTTAATATACTTCAAATACTGTAATTTTGGCTGATTCTTTTCTAGATGTCATTAGATAATATAAAAATGTGCTAAGTAATCACATTTTACAGGACAAAGAACAGCCCCTTGATGAGGATATGTGAATTATTTCAAATTTCTGTAATGCCACAGAGATTAAGTGTGAGTCTCTGCCCTACAATGACCACTGATGAAGACATGAAGGGGTGAAGTTAACAAATTGTGGCAGATAACACCCATGACAAAGTGCACTGTGAAGTGTAAATCTGTGTTTGTTGTCTTTATGATTGGTGACATTGTGGCTGTTTGTCAGCAGCTGCAATTACTGGCCATCTCCAGCAGCCACAGCTCCGCTCAAAGTTAATAGTTTTCTGCATTCACTGGAACAGACCATTCACTGCATTCCCTCTGTGTGTGTGTGTTGTGTGTGTGTGTGTGTGTGTGTGTGTGTGTGTGTGTGTGTGTGTGTGTGTGTCTCGTGTGTCATGTCTCACTCCATGTCTGCCTTTCACTGTGCATATGTATCGGTGACATCTGTGCCATGAGTGAGAAAAATAACAGCTTTGATATGTAAGCAATAACAATCACTGTGCATTTCTTTATGGCCTCAAATCTGGCAGTGATCAACACTGTGCTGCGATGAAGCGCATCTTAAACACAGTGGAAGTGTGTTTTAGCCCTCTGCTTTCCAGCAGAGCTGTTGACTGCATATTATTCAAACACAGTTCAGTGCTACTGGCATCATGTGCACTATGCCACACATGTCAAATGTAGTTAAGTTTGCTTTTCTTCACCAAGACACTCATAATAAACAAGTGTTTTTGGTGCTAACTGTCAGCAAACAAAACAACTTCAAGTTAAGACATTTGGCATGCTGTCATAACAGGCAGTGAATTGGTATAATTATTGCCTAGTGTCTACAGTAGCCTACCATGATGACAGTCATAATGACATAGTTGTGTTTCCAAGCTTTGTGTAATTACACACTATTACATAACTGCATTTTATTGACAAGAGTGGCCCTGAAATGACCCCTTTCATTTACAAAACCACTGACGAATAGGTTCACAAATTACCTATTAGCAGCAAACTACCTAAAAGTCTTTCCTGGTTGCCACTTTCACTGGGTTTCGCTCAATTCAACATGATATCAGAACTGGCAACCCTTGCTGCTCGCAACCCAGTCTTTACAGACTCGCTCAATGAAAGGGTCATGGCCTCTTTTTGCCTCCTCTCGCCCACATTTTTTTAATCTACTACACCCTTTAGACCCTGCTCCAGCCCTCTCTCTTTTATTTATCACATTTTCTGCCCCACAAAGACCTTTCAGAGAGGCAGAGAATTCCATCAGTCGGTAACACAGTGTGGCTGGTGGCCACACAGGAAGCTTTTGATTTCTGCTGGAATGTCCTGAGCTTTGGAAAACTGTCAAACTCAGTGGACACAATGTTGCTGTTAATGCACAAAAGCACAGCTTGAAATCAATCCAGCATGCACGGTCACAGCTGAAAACTTCATTATGCTTATGTAGTAAGAGTGTGGTTAAGCCTGATGGAGGGTAGGTAGTTGCCCCCAAGTTGCCCCAGAGTAAAATGCAAAAAAAATGAAACTTGAAAATGAATTGAGGTTCCTACTGAGTTTAGATCCAGGCTAGTCTTCACCCATTCCTTGGCATCATTATATTCATCCATCAATCCCATAATGTACAGCGTGTCCAGTGAGTCAACGATGGATGCTCCTCTCAGACCACCTGCAAAATCCAGGAAAACACAGTTATGCACTAACTGAGACAAGGTCTGCTTGTTGTTAGGTTGTTTTTTTTTTTTTAGGAGAATATGAGGTGAAAAGGTAAAAACTCAACATGAAGTATCTGTCAACTTTTCACACAACAACAAATCAGTGCAACAATTCGCAACATCCAACCGAATAAAGTAAATTCTCGACTTTTTCACTGTGACTGTCTTTCTCAGACAAGGTTTTTGGTGTGGAGAAGTTCTATTTTTTTTCAGTGTATTCTTGATACAGTTGGCTTATTCTCTCCATACTGGTGAAACAAAATACCTTCCTCACAGAGGAACTACAGTATATCACACACACACACACTTGCTGTAGTTAGCACAGTATTAATTATATTTTGTTTGTTTTGTTAATTTTCTAAAAATTAGTGTATGTTTGGGTATCTAGTATGGATTCAAAAGAAATCATTACAGCAACCTTTTAACACTGATGCTATTATTACAATGACTAATTCCTAAAGTGCTAATCTGTCCACTAAGACGGTATTCATTTCAAATAATTTTTTTTATAGGGGAGTTTTTAAAAAGATTTGTAAAAGAAAAAAGTAGTAAGTACAGCGAATAACAGACAAATCATTACTTTATTTCCTGTTACATAAGTCAAATTCTAAGAAGGTAGATAACTACTGAGATTTAACCCCAAACCTTCAATGTTCTGGTGAGCAACAGCAACTTGACAGCATGTGTGATAAAAAGTAAAACATAAAAGTCTCTCACATGCTGAGCTTCAGTAATTACTGCAGTGATGTTGAAAGATAATACAAAAAACAGCTTTGTGTGGCCCACATGAAAAGCATCTTTTCTCCGAGATTAAAAGCATCCGCTACAAAGCACCAGTCACTGTAACATGAAAGTCAAGTCATTTAGGAATCAACCACCAGAGGGGAAAAAAGAACCGATATACTGATTATTGCAAACACTCAGCAGCTGCTGCTGGATTTCCCTGAGTCCATGTGGTTCCTGCATTAACTCTGTGTGCAAATGTCACAGTGTAAAATCTCCCTGTCTACAGTGACTGTGGACGTGTGAGTGTTTGTCTTTATGAATCTCAAGTAAAGCTATTTATTTCTTTTCACAAACTAAATGAGAATTGCTAAGGGGTGTTTATTCCATCCTGGCAGCCTTATGAGAGATTGCATGGTCCATTTTCATTCTCATATGACCAAATATTATGCAAATGGAGCTGAACCCCACAGAGACAGCACGGCACAAAGGAAGAATACGCATTACCCTTAATGAATTACTGTATAAGAGTTTAAAGGCAAATTGAGTTTTATAAGTTTAATAACAAGAAAGTGGGACTAAACAGGCAGAGAATTAAACTTCTTGCGGGCTAAAAATGTAGATGAGTTTAAAAAATGCAATAGTGTGGAAACTGACCTGGTTAAGTAGGAGAGGTGATGTAAAACCTTCCTGTTCATCTTTGAGAACAACTTAGCCTCCAGTAGATGGTTGGATTGATCTGATGCAACCATTCAGCAACCAGGTACATCAAAGACTTCAATTTTTATGAAGAATTATTCTCAAAGCTCACCAAATATGTAAATTGTAACCATGCCTTTAGGTGACAACACAGAACTGAAAAAAAATAAATAAAAGTTTCTCTTGGAACTTTTTGAGATCCCTGTTCTCAACAGTCTCTGTGATTTTGTTAATGTTTTGTTTTAAACTGCTATGACAACGTCAATATTTTTCTACTTACTATGGATAAAATGATTGTGTGTATGTGAAAGGGTTTGTTTATAACTATAAACTCCAGTTGGGCATTTCATCAAACCTAATGCTTTGCTGTTTTAGCCCAGTAATATTATTATTACTGATTCTGCCTTTCTGTTTACATGATCAGGTGAACAAAGTAAACCATTAATGATAATGTTGCTCCATATGTACAGCATTTAGCAGATACTATATTAGCTTATTTTATGAAAGTGTTTATATTTAATGAAAGTGGCAATAAAAATAAATTACCCATCCATCCATGTCTGGGGTGGCACTCTAAGCAGTGATGCCCAGACCTTCCTTTCCCCAGCTACCTCCTCCAGCCCTTCTGGGGGACAATAGGGCATTCCCAAGCCAGCAGAAAGATGCAATCTTTCCAGCGTGACCTGGATCTGCCTTGGGTCTCTTCCCAGTTGGATACGCCTATAACATCTCACCTAGAAGTGTTCAGGAGGCCTCCTAGTCAGATGCCCAAACCACCTAAACTGGCTCCTTTCGATGTGAATGAGTAAAGGTTCTACTCTCCCTCCTGAATGACTGAGCTTCTCAGCCTACCTCTAAGGATGATCCCAGCCACCCTGCAGAGGAAGCTCATTTCCACTACTCTCATTCTTTCAGTCACTACCCAGAACTCATGACCATAGGTGAGGGTAAGGAAACTGACAGCTTTGCTTTCCATTCTCAGGTCTGTCTTTACCACATCAGATTGCTACAGTGTCCACATTACTGGAGACGCTGCATCAATTAATTTGTCAAACTCCTGCTCTACTCTCCACTCACTCATGAACAAGACCCAGAGACCTAGGGTGGCAACTCATTCCCAACCCTGAGTGGGTATACACCCTTTAATGGCTGAGAACCATGGCCTCCAACTTGGATGTGCTCATTTTCATTCTGGCCACTTCACACCAGTGCAAGCTGGAGGATATCGTTTGATGAAGCCAACAGAACCACATAATCTACAAAAAGCAGAGATAAGATCCTGCGAACACCCTGCACCCCTCGACTGTGCCTAGAAATTTTAACCATAAAAATTATGAAGAGAATCTCTGACAAAGGGCAGTCCTGGTGAAGTTCAACATCCACTGGGAATTAGTCTGACTTATTGCCAGCAATGCGAACTAAGCCCTCACTAGAGTTGTACATGGACCAAATAGCCCACAACAGCAGGCCAGATACCCCATAATCCTAAGTACACCCCCAAGACACCTCAAGGGAGGCAGTCAAATCCCTTCTCCAAGACTGCAAAACATTCAAGTCAAGTCAATTTATTTATAAGCATGCTTATAAACAACAAGTGTTGACCAAAGTGCAGTACAGCTAAAAGAATATAAGGACATTCAAGGATATTCAAGCACCCTTGAATATTCCTTCTATCACCCAACAATATCCCCAGTTGAGGTTAGCAGCACTCCATCCCCCTTCGCATACAGTGACTCACCTGATGATCTGCCAGGAACAAAACAATAATAATAAATAAATAAATAAATCTAGACAAATCTTCAAAAATAATACAAAATGTCCAGCAATCCAGAGCTCCAAGAGGCTAAATTCCCCAAAGAATTATAAAATTTCTGAAAAAGAAGGAAATGCTCATTTTTGAGAAGCCAGAAACACCCACTAATGTCTGCTAAGACATTCACTCTGCTTCAGGCAGCCAAATTTTACATAACTTTTTCTGCTTTCTTAATTCCATAAAAAAAACAAATATAAGGAAATTATGAATTGTTTGTGAATAGTTTTCTATTCAGATCATTTCAGTACAAAAATGTTACTTCTATAATCAGCCTTTGCACCGTGGTGGACAGCTGACATGCATCTTGATCTAACATGATCTAAATAACTTAGAAGAGACATCTAGCTCTCTCACCATCAACAGGTTTGTTAAAAATCTGTTTCAATCATCAGCTCTTTACATCTTCTTGAGCAATTTCAGTTCTGTCAGTGTCTACCGTGCTCAACATTATTAGAAAGAGAGCAAAACTCTCCACTTCACCATTTGCCTTTCACCTCATCTCCATGCCTGTATGAATTAGCTGATGAAGTTAGCATGGATCAGTGACTTGGCTTGATTGAATGATGGGAGTCACACACTTTGGCCATAAATCCATAAGCATTTAATGTAAAAGATGTAGAGAAACATGGCGTGGAGCTTTCCTTGTCTGGTTAATCAATTCTGAAGCCACATTCTTGTAATACTACTACCTTTGTTCCAGCACTCCATACTAAGCTGTAGTCCTGATGAGGTTGCAGTGTCATGGCTGTAGCTATAATACTATACTCACTTTTTTAAACACACTTCTGCTGTGGTTTTCCTTGTTGCAGTACACCTCACACTGTCATAAATGGGGTAGTATTAGCTTCAAGCAAGACTCATACTGCTTAGTCCTGGCCTACTATCGACCATGTAGTGTTCGTGGTGTATAATAGCAGCTAGAAACTGAGCGTGTTTTCAGATGTAACTCAAACCTTCATTGTGTTAGAAGGGAAAGAACTGTTTTTAGTTTGTTTTCTAGCAGCCTTATCTCTATTCTGTGACAAATAGTAATGGTGACAACTGAGAGGAGGGGTGTAATCAGATATCTAATGCCCTCTCGTTATCCAAACCCAGAAGTAGCTCTCTGTGGCTGCAGACAAAACAGCAGAGTGTGGAAAATTCCTATCGAAAACAGCACTAAAGCTAGGATGATTGATTGACTCTGAGGAGCAGACGGAGCAGATCAATCCATCATGGTATACTCCTTCTGCTTCCATGGTATAAGACCCTATTTATTTCTGTAGCCTTTTGCTACAAATGGAAGGAACCCTGAGGGGTCCTCTGAAGACGGGGGTAATTGGTGTGCCCTATTGTGTATTTATAAAGACTGATAAACATTCATACACTGACATTCATGACAACAGGATCTCTGTTTGCATTCGCATGCATCCTACTGCCCTCTGTAATGCATTTAACATCATATTTAATGCCTACTAAAAACAAATGGCACACACAACACAAGCTTTGTTTGGAGACCAAAGCTGCATAATTTAATGCCTTAGCACAAAAATAAAGTACAATATGAGCATAAATACCCAACCATTAGGAATCAGCTAGAAATACTACTCAACATTAAATGGCCATACTCCAAATGACTTAGCAAATTATGTGCTGGCGTATAAAAAAAACCAAAAGAAAAAATAAATAAATCTTTTTGTTCAACCCACTGAATTAAAGCTGAAAGATGCAGCTGAAGTGCAGACTGAGTTGTTTCATTTAAAATTCATTGTGGTAATGTACAGAACCAAAATTAGAAAAAAAGTTCTCTGTCCAAATATTTATGGACCTAACTGTATATATATCTATATCTTCTGCTGCTTATCTGGGTCTGGGTCATGGGGACAGCAGTCTAAGAAGACGCACCCGGACCTACCTCTCCCTAGCTACCTCCTCTAGCTGTTCTAGGGAGACATCAAGGTGTTCCCAAGCCACTTGAGGAGAGACATCTCTCCAACAAGTCCTGGTTCTGCCCTGGGGTCTCCTCACAAATATCTTGGACACTTTTGCTTAATGAATGACTTTAAAAGTTGACTGTCAAATTGTTCATACATTTTCTCCAGAACTGATTAAGAAGTCATTAGTTCAGCAATGGGTTGAATGTTTCATTTTTAAAAATAATAAATTCCTGTAAAACACAATCCAAATTTTAAGATGAAATACCAACACTGAATTAAAAATTTATTTCATATAATTACTCAAAGTGTGTATGGATACACCAACATACTCATGTCCTGTGAGCATCACTATCAGAAAGTAAGACGTGAGAGTGTGTGTGTCTGTATATGTAAGTGTATGTGTGCGTGTGGGTGTGTGTAGGCACAAAGAGTACATGGAAATCCATTAGTAAGACATTGGCCGGTGGGTTTTCATTTATCATAGCTGTCACAAGCCAGTCAGTGTTGGTCGGCGGGGTTACATTAGACGGCCCCGGTCCACATGATCAATCACTCACTGGAGCACGCTTGTGTTGTGATATTACTGGCTTCACTCTCTCTTCTTCTCTAAATGCATGCACACACTACTGAAATATGAATCAGGATAAGACACTTCTTTATTGAATCCCTCAGGGGATAGCTCAGAGGCAACATTTCCGCTCTAATTTCATTTAACCAGGACATACTGCATGCCAAATATATGGTAATACTCCTGAAATGAAATCCAATGATCATTGTAAATTCCATTGACTAAGTACATTAAAAGTGCAATACTGTTAACCAGATAAGAATAATTAGATCTCAAAGATGGATTGTTTTAATACACCTATGGGAAAGACAAATCAGAGTTATTTGTTTCTCATTTTAGCTTGAAAGTCATAGCACAAAGCTGAAAAAACAAAATATTATAGATGTGTTCAAAACTGGCTTGTAATAGACTGGTGACTTGTCCAGGGTGTATCGCACTTTTTGCCCTAGGGCAGTTAGTATAGGCTCCAGTCACCTCGACCCTGAACTGGACGAGCAGTTCAGAAAATTGATGGATGCATATTTAAAACTGTAAGCCATCAGGTTAAAGTAAAAGTGAATCTAATTGATGCAAGCGCTGGGATTTACAATAATTGCACTGCCCCGTTACCAGTGGTTGCCAGTAACCAATTATCAATTGCAAAGCTAATAAGCATCTTGTTTGCACTAATGCTACCTGACACCAGAAAGACAGTAGGTGAATCAAGGTGTCTGTGTGATTTTAAAGGCATTGGTTGCTATTCGAAGCACACGGTCTGCAGCGCAGATAAAGCACAAAGGCAATGGTTCTGTAGGTGAGTGGGCTTTTGATGAAGAGCACCAACAGAGCAACAGTGGGGAAGAAGTAAGTGGTTTTAGAGGGAGTAGGATTAAGTAGGGTTACTGAGCAGAAGATGAAAAAGGTAGGGAGAAACACTGAGTGTGAAATGTCATGCCCATCAATCAAGATTGACTTTTCTGGAGGGCTGCAATACCAATCATGTGCATTAGCCTCCTTGAGGAGAAGATGTCAGATAGTCAAGAAATATCAATAATGAATGAGGACCGTGGATCATCTGGATATATACTGTTGTCACTGAAGATGCATATTATGGCATGTTAAAATGAACCCTTTAACGTCAGCCTGGTTTTAAGTGCAGTGGCACTTGACACATTTTCAATAATAGTCATAGCAGAGATGTTATAGCACAGACAAAATCAGAGTGATAAAGTTTGTATAGTAAGGAGGTTGATCTTCAAGATGTTTTAAATCTTTTTTTGTTAGTTCCTGGTTGCTCTATAGATGCAAATATCAGGATAGAAAGGAACTTAATCAATAAAATGATAAATGGCTTGGGTCTTTGTTCATTTTAATCTACAGTAAGATTACACAGCTAATAAACGTACGGTGCAGGAAATCTACTTATTTGCTATTAAGGATAAGTTTACGCTTTAGAAATTGTAAGTATTAATTCAACTTTATTTTGATGAAGACATCTACAGATTTTACCGGATTTCCTTCACATTTCTCTGAAAAATTAAATCTATTGTATTACATAGAAGCTGCTTGGGTAAATTGTGTACTCCTTGTACTGCTTTCCTTCAACCCTGATCCACTTATCTTTATTTTCATCACATGTTTGTAGGCATCCTCAACCTCAAAATAATTTGAGGTTTGGTGGCAACCATTCAAAGATAAGCCAGTAGTAACAACTGTGCCACTATCAGTGGGAACAGTCTTCTGTAGCTGCTAATAGAAGATCCTTACTTCCAGATCCTAACCCGTTTGCTACAAGATGATAGTCAGGAAACATAATCCTCCTGATTAACATTTTAAACACTATGCTACCAGTCACTTCACAGAACAAGGGTGCATACACAGGGCTTGTTAAACATGTTCAATTGAATCCTCATTTTCAATTAAGACTGCACAATTTGTTCACTTTACACTGGACTAAATGTGCCTGCAACATAGTTCACATTTGCCAACCAATCTCTAAAAAGATTGAGTCTAAAATAATACTACAAACATCAAATGCAGTTAGTAAGAGTTCACTGATTTCTGAGTTTTGGTGCTACAATCACCAATTGTCTGGTGTTTATTTGTTTTCTTTCCTTTAGCTAAGAATGTGACATGTTTAAAGAGAACCTAGAAGAGCAGGAGACAGCCACAGAGACAGAGCTGTTTGGAGAGGTCTGTTTAGTGAGATGCACTGTTTAAATCATAAAGCTAAGGAAAGCTGACCCTGCACCAAGAAATATGCACAGTGTGTTGTGTGAGACATTGATGTAGCACCCTCATCCAAACAAGTGCACTGGAAGATGGAGATGGAAGGCTCAGAAATCAGCCCAGTTCTTAGTAAAGTGTCCAAAAAAAAAAAAAAAAAAAAAAAAAAAAAAAAAAAAAAAAAAAAATATTATTAAATTTAAAAAAAATTTTTTATAAAAATAAAATTTTTTTTTTTTTTTTTCTTCT
>VUQS01022289.1:0-14156 GCA_015108495.1 Heterochromis multidens | reverse complement strand
ATGCATGTATACAAACACTGTCTGTACTGTAATTCATTTTTAACTGTAATTCATTTTTACATATAACATTAGAAACATGTAACTTTGCTACAGAGCAATGAAAGTGATCCCTTAAACACTTCAGTTATTTTAGAATCCATTTCAATCCCATAGAATTGGTCATTTGGTCTCTTTTTTTTTTTATATATATCCCTTTTGCTTAAAAGTTGCTATTAAGCATCTAGTGTGTCCCATACTGGGTACTGTAAATAGGATTAAGACAGTGTAAACATGTATAATGACATACAAAGTTTCCAGATTTAGCTGGGTACAATTTAATGTGCTTTTTGGGCTGCAAAGCACAAACAGACATCTAAACATCTTTTCAATTGGCGTGGCTAAAGCTTGTAATAGTTGAGATTATAATGAGGGGAAAGACAAACAAAACTGACCCTAAACCTGCTGTAAGTCTGGAGTGCTAACTAAACAACACAATGAAACGGAAACCATGGTCTACAGCCAAACATCTGGGTGGGAAAAGATGAGGAGTAATGTGGGGTTTTAAGTGCTTAGAGGAAAAGATCTTAAGCAAGGATCCAGTATCACATCAGTGGTATCCTGAAATGGCCTTTGTGGCCTTGGGCTGTCAAATAGACAATCTCAGTGAAGATGTACTACATGCCTCAGGTTATGATTTAGTTCTAAAATGCCATCCAATACTAAACCTTTGTTCCTTCTTTGGATCAGTTCCCTACAGTAATTTGTGGTAAAAAAAAAATGAATAAATTCAGAAGCAATACAGTGATAATACCATCCAGTTTGACACTGCACAATTCAGATTGTGAGGGATGACTAGAATGGGATCAGTTGCTGCAATGTCTCAGGATTCCCAGCCCCGACAAGCAGGAATGAGTGCCATTTGGCTTTGGCAGGCAGATGTCAGTGGCTGACTCACCTTATGTACACATGATGAAAGAGAGCAATGAGCTAAACCTAGTGCCTGTGCAGCTTTGCCCAGGATATAAATAGCCTTGGCGCCTGGCTGCTCGCCTTCCTTAGGCCTTAGTGGGAGATCCTGGTGCTTAGTTGTAGCTTAGCATAGTATGACGTTATTGGCCGGGAACCCAGCTGAGAGCGGCGACACACCTGCTTCAGAGTAGCTGTGCATGGTGCTCAATAGTGCTGGAAGCCTGTGAGCCCACATGTTCTGTTTAAGTATTGAAGTAAATCTGACACTTTAGCCTACAGTTCATTTGAAGCATTTATATAGACGCAACTGCCAGCAGAGTTTGCAATCAATGACTAAGTGCAGTTTGGACTCTGTGGTACATTTCATCACCAGACTTGATTGGGCCAAAATGCACTGCAGCATTAGGGCTGCTGATAGTTTGACATTTGTTTAAGCTCCACAACACAAGATCAGCTAACCATTAAAATATAAAGTCTAAGTCTTTTGAAAATAACATTTTGTAGCTGTTTTTTTTTAACTCCAAACAGCTGCCTGTAGCAGCTGAATACGTATCACCCAGGTCAGTAAAGTGGTTTGATAGCGTAGTGGCTTACACAGTCGCCTAACAAATTAAAAATTCTTGGCTCGATTCCTTGAGAAAACACAAATCCCTTTGGGGTTGTGCCAAGAACTACAACTACCTGCTGTAGTGACCCCTTGTGAATAAGGGAGCAACTGAAAGTAGCATCTAGGTCTGGGCACACTTAAGGAAAAGTGGTTTAACCTCTTGAACTCCACCATGACTCTGGTGACTAGGGTTAGTTTAATATACCCCCATCCATTAAGAATGGAAAGCTGCAATGCCAAAATAAATGTATGGTCACGGCAGATGGCTGCCCCTCCCTGAGCCTGGTTCTGCCAGAGGTTTCTTCCTGTTAAAAGGGAGTTTTTCCTTCCCACTCTCGTCAAGTGCTTGGTCATAGGGGGTCGTCTGATTATTGGTGTTTTCTCTCTATTATTGTAGCTTCTTTACCTTACAATATAAAGCACCTTGAGACAACTGTTGTTGTGATTTGGTCCTATATAAATCAAACTGAATTGAATCATTTGAAAAAGGTTTCTGAAAATGTGCCTACTTAGCATGTGGCTATAACAAAACCCAACCAAAACCCTACTTCTTAACCTAGATGGCTCACCAGTGACCTGGTGGATGTTAAGAGGTCAGTTTTGCCCAAAGAACTGAATGAGTAAATATTTGATTAATGCCTTATTTTAATTTCTAGTTTCTATTGTCAAAGCTCCTGTTTCACTCCTTGTAAGGACCTCTACTGTGCTAAGGTTCTAGCTAAATAGCTTCTATACTATTAATGACTAAGCACAGTATTATTAAAGAATTAGCCTCAGCTCATCCCTACCAAGTATCATGAAAACCGGTTTGGTATATTTTGCACAATCTTAGTGACAAACAGATGGAAATGTTCGTCCCTGTCTTGGGTCTCGCCTTGACTGGACGGAAACTTTTCAGAGTAAGTGATTAGATGATCATTTCACCTACCTGATTATTGTTGTCGATATGAGGTCTCTTGATGGCTACAAAATGTCGAATTTTCCTGTGGGGAACAAGACAGGAATCAGTGATTTCTTTCTAGAAGCTGTAAAGTAACAACTTTTGCTAACTTGGCTTACCCTCCTTGGCCGATGACTGGTGTTATCCTCACATGCTGTTGTATACTGTCCCCTGACTTCTTTCTGGCATAGTAAATGCCCTGCCATTCCTTTAGAGACAACAGAGCAGTCAGGCTATAAAACACTGTCATATCTCACAGATAGGTTGGATAGAGATGGATGGGTGCTAGACTGACCTTTCCTTTTTTGATACAGTTGTTGATGGTGTCCAGCAGATCAGCTCTGTTCTTGTCACTCTTGGGAAGTTCAGTCAGTTCCTTCCCGATCAATTCCCCTTTGTGGTAGCCCATCATCCGTTCAAATGCTGGGTTCACGTACTGGGAAATAACCAGAAAGCTGTTAGAGTAAAAGAATAGGTCTTTTATGTTTTTCTTGTCCCTTTTTATCTAAGTTTGCCTGAACATCTCTTCCCTATAAACACAGTCTATAATAACTGCATGTTGCTTTGTGGTGATTTGATTCTTGGTAATGCTGTTGCTTTTGTTACGCTGTACTTTGTTGTTAATGTATGTAATGTCTCTAAATGCGATGTCTTTGTTGTGTTTCTATTTATTTGACAATTGCCACAACCATGACATAAACCAAGAGAAACACAATTTACATGTAGATATATAAAGGTCATACAAAAAATATTTTAGATTTAAACAACTGCATCTACCAAACTTTCACCTAAAAACCAAATTTAACCAAATTTTAGTCTTGACTGCTATGTACCATTTAGACATCTTACAGACCGCTAATCAGCTAAGTGTTCAGTGGGTAAACATGAAATCATGGATCAAATTTTGTTGAATTCAAGACTTTGTAACAGTCATTCTTTTAGCCATTTCTAGAAATAAGTGGACATTTTACTAAAAGGGAATGACCGGCCAACCAGATTTCACCCAGAAAACATCAGGGAATGTTTGGTGCTTGGTGGTTGGGCTTGAGGCTAAGAGCCACAGATATTGCAGGAATACAGTCACAAAAATACTGAATATCACTAGGTTTGTGATTTAAAGGAAAAGGTGGAGCTTTTGTTGTATGGGCATGTGTATAATATGTCTACCTGTATTATGTGGTCCTCACTGGTGATCTCCACAGCCTCTTGACAGTGCTCCAAGGCAGTGAAGATGGAATTACAAGCCCTGTGGATGAATAAAGCCACCTGACTAAGAATTAGGAACCTCAGTACCAAGAACACATTCAAAGTATATGTCTGTGCATGTTTACATAATTGCATCATATGATTTAGGTGTCTTTTCCTCCACTTGTACCTGAGTTTGAACTGGCAGCGCACCTCTCCATGCTCCATTTGTATGAGCTCATTATAGCATGCTGATACACTGTTGTTCTCCACAAACCTCTGGAGGCCCAACAAGGTTAAGTGAGATTTGAAGGAGAGAAAGAAAGGGGAGTGGAAAATTGAATGAGTCAGTAGCAAATCGTACTGAAACCTCCTACGTCATTTTTACACCATTAAAAAACACTGACAATAACTGCCTCTTTCAAAACTGGCAACACGCTGCTCTTTAAGTGTTTAAAATCTTTAGATGACCAAAGAGGAAAAACAAGCATAACACATTGAGGGCTGCATCTGATATAAACAAAGTCACAAGCACAGGCAAAGTTGTTGGACGTACCCTGCTAAATCCAGCACAGAGGAGAGGAAGAACAGATGGCTCTTCTTGGTCAGACGGTCTATACAATGACAGAAAAGAATTATTACCATCTGCAGCCACAATCATTTTTCAAAATCATGCTTGGAGTGGTCTGTTCCTACAGTAAACGGAAAACTGTGCAGTTTAAAAGGCTCTCAAAAGTCAGTCAACTTTTTTAATGTGAGTGATTGTGTCCAACATGAACAACAAAAGAAAGCTAGTTTCTAAAACAGGAAAAATAGAACATTTTTATTCAGTTCAGTTCAATTCAATTCAATTTAACAGTCGCCTGAAGGCGCTTTATATTGTAAGATAAAGAACCTACAATAATACGAAGAAAACCCCAACAATCAGGCGACCCCCTATGAGCAAACACTCCCTGTCAACAGGAAGAAACCTCCCGCAAAACCAGGCTCAGGGAGGGGCAGCCATCTGCCGTGACCAGATGGGGGTGAGGAGAGGGAGACAACAACAATTTCAGCAAGTCTGGTTATTGCTCACCCCTTTTTGTGGAGTTTTTATGTGTTTTGAACAAAACAATGTAAAAAAGAAAAACTAATGCCAAAATGTAACATCCACTAATTTCAGAAAATTTGGTTGTTTAACATGTGACTAAAACAAATCCCAATCATAACCCTAGACAGGTTGCTGGTGACCTTGTGGCTTTTAAGAGATTAAAAATATATAAAAATACTCAGAAGAATAGCTTTTTTTGGAGTAGTGCTGCAACAATCAGTTGCTGTGCTAATTTTCAAATTAAAAGTCTACCTATAAAAATGAAGTTTGGGAGAGTTTAAAGTGAACATTTTGAAGAAAATATTTTTATTCATGGTTGCTTAAAATGGTTCTGGGAAAAAAAGCAAAGTAGAATGTCTTTCATGAACTCAACATAATAAAATAAAATGCTTTTAAAAGACTATCCCATGCAAAGGCCTAGCTATCAGTACTAATGGGATCGATAATAAACATACTGTAAACAGCTGAAGTTTGTTTTGAAGTCAAGTCTTTAGGACCTTAAAGTCTTATGTGACTAATTATCTAATTAATTATAACACAGAATATTAAAATTTACCAAAGGTTAACTCAGACTTACTTTTGTGGCACAACAGCTAGAATAACTGTGTTTTCAGAGGGCTTTGTGGCACGGATCATCCTGGAAATAACACAAATGCAGATACAAAGTCAGCAGGAGTTCATTTCATCCACACTTTGAGCTCAGGAGAAGTGGCTTGGACTCATGTACAAGACAAACATGTGGGCAGATTTGGGGGTTGATGTCATAGCCTCGAAAGAAGGGCAGAACATTTTTGCGCTTTACACAGAAACACCAAACCAAACATGTGCCTCAGAGGATCGGCCACAAAGCCAGGCCACTGGCACAAAGTACGGGAAAGGGGCCTGGAGGTGGAGCAGGAATGAGTACACAGTGTTGTAGAATGAAAGCAGGAACAGAGGGAACAGATGATGGCAGAGATCCTCATGGGGGATATGGATGAGAGGTGGAAAAGGAAAGAAAAAAAAATTGTTGAGGAAAGGAGCGAAGGAGCAAACAGGGAGGAGTTGCCAAACTGTGGTAATCTGGAGACAGGAGAGACAAATGGATCTGTTCCTTTACTTGGGGAAATAATGAAGCACTTAAAATAAATCACAAGAAAATATATGGGGATGGCTTTTAACTATAGCCCAATAACTAAAAGGTCTGCAGAAAAACTAAATCAAACGCATAACTAGCATAACTTGTCTTGGCTAAAAATAATAAAGAATAAAGTTGTTCTTTAAATAGATGCCAAAAATCTGAAGAACAATCAGCTTTTATTGGTTATTTGTATTCATTTTTTTAAAATGTACTGTCTGTGTTATATTTGACAACATTAAATCAAATAATAAGTTGACTTGAAAACCAAAAGAAGAAAATTGTACAAATTTATATACAAATACAGGACTACAGGACTTCCTCAGTAAATAAATAAATTCACTAATAAACAAGTGCTGTTGCAGGCCAGAATGTAACTGGAGGAAAATGCACAGAGCAGTATAACTAGTATGAATATAACAGCTGGCACAGAACTGAGAGTGAATGGGGTCATTCTGCAGTCACATAACTTTCTGAAAAGTTGCCAGCAGCTTTGACTTAACAAAAAATGGGCAAAAAAGCCTTTTCAGGTTTCTGACTTTACACTTGTGTCTCCCAGATTTCATGCCAGCAAAGCTCAGGCTCACTTAAGTGCCCCTCAACTATGGTTTCTTATAACTTGGGATGTCAGATATCTACTACTTGCTTTTGGAGCAACACTGAATTGAGAAATCTGTAAAAGTAACTTAGAGCATCAGGCTTCAAGTTGCAGATTTCTGTGTTGCTTTCAGTGAACACCAGATGGCACCAACCAGCTCTTCACTAGTGTCCCAAAGCTATAGCATCTTCAGGACTCACTGCTCTTTGTTATGCTTTAGGCTGATGTAGCCTGATCTATATGTTGCATATGATTATTTACAAAAAACAGCCTAAAAATGACAATATGTGAATCTGCTTACACTATTTCTTTGCCAGGATTGTAGCAATTAAGAGTGTTAGAAGAGTTTTAGGAGGTGGATTCAATTTTACAGAACAAGCATCAAAGAAGTATCAATATTCTCTTGTAATTCCAAACAAGCAGGCAAATTATTTCCTAAAATGTCTAACTTTACTTTTAAGCCAGTTGCTATGAGGAAACATTCTCCAAACATCCACTGAAGTGAAAATAGAGAAAATACAGAACATATAGAACATGTGGTCACAAAGCTTGGCTCACCGACAAACAGCTTCAGGCTCAAAGTAGCGTGAGTGACGTCCATCGATGATTATTATCTCATGATGCTTGTCTAGGAAACATTCAACGGCAGACTCGGGCGTCCGTGCAATGTTGCACCTGAAACCAGCACGATCACAGGCCCACCAGAAGGCATCACTTTGGCTATCCTCCTTTGCAAACACCAGCAAGACCTGGGGAGACATGAGGAAATGGACACCAGGGTAAGAGAGTGCTTCTGTTGCTGGGATAATTATAGAATATATATGTTATTAGGTCTGCACCACATTTACTACTCAGACAGGACACTATCCGGAACAACAGACCAAGAACATTTTATGTGCAGTGCTGACCCCAAGGTTAAATTTTGACAAGGCTACAGTACAAAGAAGGCTACTGACATGTATGGACTGAATAGAAACAGATACAAATTCTGCCTTAAATTATATCCACTTTTCCCTTTTTGCAGATTGACATAATGCAATGTTTATGCAAGAAGTAACTGACTGCATGAAAACAAATTCAACAATATTCTGTTGACGTAATGCAAAACTATTATGCTCAAATCCACAGTTTTAATTCCAAATCACCACTTAATCTAAACATGCATATCTTTGGACTGTGGGAAGAAACAAGGCGAACATGCAAACAGCAAACAGAAAGGCCCCACCCTATGAAGAAACCAAAAAGCACAAAATATTATCCCATCAAGGTCAATGCCTAATTTTATCCTTACTGGAACAGGTTCCACATTTTCCACAAATTTTATGAAATTCAGCTTGGTTATTTTTGTCTTTTGCTGACCACAATACATTTCTCTCCTAGGGACTCTTATTCTTTCAAAAGAGACCACAGAAGAGGTGCACTTATGTTTATTACACCTGCACTTCTGGCTAACTTCCATCCATCCATTTTTTTTAACCACGTATCCAAGTTAGGGTCTTATTCAGGAGTCTTTTACAAGTGACATAGTGCAAAAGGTAGGGTACACACTGGAGAGGTCACCAGTCCATCACAGACAGCTAGCCCACACTCTCACATCCACACCTACATCCAATTTCATTTCAACCTAACATGCATGTTTTTGGTCTGTAAGAGGAAATCAGAAAAACGCCTCCAGGCACAGGAAGAACAAAGATCCGAGGGAAATCCTGCTTGGGAACATATATGTTTCTTTTTGGCCCTTGAAATGGTACACAAAGTTCCCTTGAGATCTAATAATTAGCCCTAAGGGGTACATTCATAGATGGCGCCTGTAGGGACAGAAATCAACTTTTACTATTTCTGAGAAAGTAATATAAAGGAATTTATAGGTCATTTGTTTCTAGTGATGGTATTCATTTTGAAATTAGCACATAATGTTCCCTTAGTGTTAGTGTAGGATTGACAAAACAGGCACTTGTAAAGTTTATCTGGATGGGATGGATAGCTAAAAAACACATTTTCATTTGTAAAACTTGTATAACCAGGTAAAGTAAAACATAGTATTACCACCTCGTTCATTTATTTAGTTAGTCTAGTGATGTGAGTAAAATCAAAAACAGAGAAAAATAAACAGCGGGAAAATGGTCAACTGTGTCATCTGTCTTGGTTTTCAGTCTCAGCTCTGCTGCTTTTTCTGGGTGAAGTTTTAATTTTCTCTCTGGCGATTTGTGGATTTCCTCCCACAGTCCCAAGACACGCACACAGCTTGGGAGAAATATTGAAAATTGTGAGTGTGCTCATCTGTGTGCTTGTCTTTCCTTAGATAAGCTGGCAAACTGTGCATGGTGCCTCACTAGGAGCATGCTAGGAAAGTCTCCAGCCCCCTGCCCCCCGATTCTGAACGGGTAAATTTAAAATGGATGAAAGGAACAGCTGAATAACCACCCTCATGTAAACGTCATGGTAATGCCTTCTCCAAGAAGTGAATTACTCCTCTGGCTGAAACTGAGCAGCACAGAATCATGACAGACATGAAACCTGCAGAGTGAGGACATATTTTTGATCCCACACTGTGCTTTGACCATGAACACACCAACCACCTTTGGTACAGTGGTGAGGAAATACAACATATACACGCAGGCAGCTGGGTTGCAGCCAGAATCAACAGTACTCAGCTCTGCCTCGCAGCAGCATCACCTCCTGACTCCCTCTAAGGACAACAAAGGATAGAGTGACAGACGGAGTGCATGGAAGCACAGCAGAGAGAGGGAAAAGACAATGAGTGAGGAGTGAAATAAGTAGAAGAGAGTCCAAGTCATGACTCTCCACACTAAAATCAGGCAGAGTATTTCAGTGTTTATATGCTGTCCTTCACAAGTGCTGACAGAAATAATAGAAAATGAAAAAGAAGAGGTGAGAATGCCAAAAGACAATGTAAGAAGCTGAGGACAGAAGGAGAAAATGGGCTCCTATTTGTGAGTGCCTGTGAAAGGTCTACAGTCTTTGATCCTGTGCTGGCTTGTGTAACCATGGTGCTAGCATGTGAAATTCCACACACACAGTACCTACCGTACCCTGGGACAACACAGACCGCACACATCTCTGACCTGCCACCCAAATATGTCACCAATGACAAGCCTGGTAGGAGGCGCCGTTGGTCTTAATACCCCATCTAATATACACACATTAAAACACATTTAAACACATGGCTGCACTCCATCACACCAACATGATATCTGTCACAGCTACACACTTCTCTAAATGCAACTCACTGTTAATGGTACACAAATGGATGTGTGTTTACACAATTACCTGGTTACAGCACCCTTAAAATACATTTCAGGTTTCAAACATATCAAGCCACTCAAACGACACAGTCACAGGCTTCATGGTTTGCATGAAAACACTGTTCAGTTGGCACAGCTTATCCTCCTGGACTGCTGCTGCTGCAGTCTGACTCACATTTTCAGAGTTCAGAGGTTAATCTGCCATGTTTGCACACCCAAGTCAGATGCCATTTAACGTTGGGAGATTTCCAAACACAAAGATGTGTTACTGGGATAACTAGCTTCGAGACATTTAACTGTATATGTGGTTAAAGACTGGCCACTGAAGTCTTTCCAGCATTTTACTTTAGCAATCAACTTTTTGGGATTGCACAGCATTTTCATCCTTTGTTCCCCTGTCCCACACATTGAGATGATGTCCCACATTTTGATCGGCTCTAGTATGCAAAAGCCTGCACTGCAGAATGTGCGTTTTTCTAAACTCTGGCTTTTAGCCAATGGACGTGAGAAGAGCGGGGAGGTTTTTATCATGTTCAAAAACAGGTTAAGCTGTCTTTTGCTGGCAATGCTTTGCCCAACAGGAGAAGCTGCAAGTTACTACAAGGTCACAAGCTCTGCAGAATTTGGCTGAATATGATGGAAACCGACCCAAAGAAAAGAAAATGAAGTGACAAAAAATACTGAACAGAGAAAATATAGTGTGCAGTGATGCAGTATTTACAAGCTGGATAAAAATTAGAATTGCCAGGTGTGGCTTGAAAGAAACTCCATGTGTGCATGCCTGTTGAAATCCAAGGTAATTACAAGCAGAACAGCAGCTCAAATAGCAGTTAACAACAGTTTTGACAATTACTGGGATAAAAAAGAGAGAACAAGAGTATAAGAAGATTACAAAGACTATAACAAAAAACAGCTTCTTTTCATCCTTACTATATTTACTTATAGAGGAAGTTGGGAAAGTTGGTTCAAATAAAATATATTTTTCCTTCCCATGATTGATGCCAAACCTGTAACCTGCATAGTTTATAGTGTGTGTTTGTTTTTAAGTTAGATATATCAGAATCAGAACTTTCCGACTACCTCCCAGCATCCAGCATAGCATATCCCACTTGGTCTCACACACACACACCCCAGAATTAATTTGAGACTTTCAGACAGTGTTTATGTAGGGTTGTTGCTGAAACGCTGATTATATTCCTGTAGCCATTCAGTGTACAAGAATCTATATTTTGTACAACTATTCTTAACTTACTTAAATACATTTTGCTTTTTTATTTTCTTATAAATCAATTTTAAGTCCCATTTTAAGTTTACTTAATGATGTTAATGATGTTACAGCAGTTTTTAAAGTAAAACAAACTCATTATAGTTTACGGTGTACAATTTTATGTGCTTGGATAAGCACATGTAAAAAATAAATAAATAAATAAATAAATCAAGAAACTAGTGTTAGGGTTATGGTCGGGTTTGGTTATTATCCATAATTTTTCATAGGATTTTAGGTTTTTTAGAACACCCAAATGGAAAATCTTTCAAAAGGAACAAACTGCAACGCCAAAATGTCTAAGACTGTATTTAAAAAGTGACGTCTTCTAACTTCTGAAAATTTGGTTATTATTATTAGCATATTATTAGCATTAGCATGGCCAAATAACATACACTAAATTGCCAAAAGTATTCGCTCACCTGCCTTCACATGCATATGAACTTGAGTGACATCCCACTCTTAATCCATAGGGTTTAATATGATGTTGGCCCACCCTTTGCAGCCATAACAGCTTCAAGTCTTCTGGGAAGGCTTCCCAAAAGGTTTAGGAGTGTGTTTATGGGAATTTTTGACCATTCTTCTGGAAGATGTTGTATAAGACGGCCTGAAGGGACTGCGCAATGTCCATGCGGTAGAGGGGCGAGGGGAGCCCAGATTGCAAAGAGCTTTGTGCTTTTCAGGAGGAAGCAAATCTGAGCCGGCAGACTTCCTGGTTCTTTTGTGCCCGCGAGCAGTTGATTTGGAATGAGCAGAAATGCCAGGAAAGTGGGATTGACACGGAGAAAGGTGAGTTTGTCCCCCAGGTTGAGCCATATCTGAGGCAGCAGCCAGCTCTTGAAGTTGTTCTGAACTGAGACTGGGGGCTGGGGGCTGGATTGATGTTAGAAGCCGAAAGGATGAGTGTAGCTGAAGACTGCTGACGGGATGTGATGTGGGAGCTCCTTCTCCTTGAGTGGGACTCAGGAGAGGAGACAGGCGATTCAGGCTGGGCTTGACCAGCAAATTTGTCGAACATGTTGCTAGCGGAATCGGACATGATTGAGCAGAGAAAAGACAATACTAAGATTGTGAGCAACTTAGGCAGCATTGCACAAGGACATCTGCAAGGGAGAATGACAGGTGAGCAGTGATATTTAAGGTCTGTGGAGTGGAGGCTGATTGAAGAAGGCAGCCAGAAAGGTGATTGGACTAGGTCAGTGATGACAGCAATGAGCTTGACAGTGTGGGAAAATGGCAGAGATGTAAGTATAGATTCGCCACCAGGCACCCGGGAAGCAAACAGATGTGATAACCAGTCCAACTCCTCCAGGATGGCAGATCAATACTTGCCATTGCCAGAAGGTTTGCTGTGTCTTCCAACACAATCTCAAAAGCATATCCTACAAACTGACCTCCAGCAGGCCACTGGTGTGAATGTCTCTGACCAAACAATCAGAAACAGACTTCATGAGGGTGGCCTGAGGGCCAGACATCCTCACCCAGTGATCACTGCTGGCACCGTGAAGCCCAATTGGCATTTGCCATAGAATACCGGAATTATCAGGTCCACCACTGGTGGATACCCACCTCAGCCTGCCGCCTCGCACCGAGGGTAACTCCAGAATGGAATAGAGTCCAGCCCCTCTCCCAGAGACTGGTTCCAGAGCCCAAGTCATGTGTTGAGGTGAGTCTGACTATATCTAGTTGGTACCTCTCAACTTCACACACTAGCTCAGGCTCCTTCCCCACCAGAGAGGTGATGCTTCATGTCAGCCTCGGTAGTCGGGGATCAGTCTGTCAGGGTCTCCGCCCTTCGCCACCACCCAACACACACTGCAGCCGACCCCTACAGTGCCTCCTGCAGGTGGTGGGCCTACAGGAGGGCCGGCCCATGTCTCTTCTTTGGGCTGTGCCCGGCCAGGTCCCATGGGCTTAAGTCTGGCCACCAGATGCTCTCCCTCGAGCACCTTCCCCAGGCCTGGCTCCAGGGCGGGGCCCCGGTAACCCTATCCCGGGCAGGACAGCGATAGAAGAGCATGCAAAATCAGCACACAGTGCCTATGTATTAATGGTGTTAATGTTCGCCTGAAAGATTTGTTCACCAAATGGATAAAACCAGAAAAAACAACAGTGAAAGAAATATGAGAGATGATGACACTGGAACAATTTTTGAGGATAGTGCACCCAGAGCTTGAAGTGTACAGTAGATCCGTGAGCATGATCTACAGACAGCAGAGTCTTTATGGCAGCTAGAAGAGGGACCATGCATAGCACCTTTGGCCGAGACAGCAACTTTGCAAAAAGAAGTCTACTGGGGGTGAGGGGGTTTTGGTCAGACAGTTTACATCCAATAATGTCAATAAGTCAGTCCCTCCTAAGAATTTTATATCTAGTTTCTCCAAACAAGATTTAAGATGTTATTTGTGTAATGGTTTACGCCACACTGAGTATTCTTTTCCACTTACAAACCAGACAAAACCATATTTCTTTTGCATAGTCCCTAGGCCAACTGCACAATACACAATTCAGGAAGCAGCTCGTACAGTCCCAGTTTTGGTGAATGGTCAGTGTACTACAGCATTATTAGACACAGGAGGATCTCAGTCAGTGGTATTGTCTAGTTGGTGCCTAGAGAGAAATGGAGTGAAGACAAGTCCTGCATAAGCTGTATACATGGAGATGAGCATGTGCACCTGTGAAGCCCAGTAATGTGTGTTCATGTTTGTGTATTAGTTTTAATTTTATTTTTGGTCAATAAGCTTTACAATTTTACATTTGAAAATATTTTATTTTGCTTTAAAAGAAGGGTTATTTTTGTGTGAAGAAAATGTCCTGTGAAATCCGGATGCAGCTTTTGCAGTGCCACGTTTATGCCAATGGGAGGCACTGTGGGGTTGTGGTTTGTCTATGTCCCACTGGTCTCCATCATAGCTAAGGAGGATTCAGCAAGAGCAAGCCATGTCTCTCGTGTCATCTTTGTCTTTGTGTTTTTTCAGATACGTGGTATGTATGCAAACTCATAAAAACTGCTGTAATTGTTTGTATGTTTTTGTTATGAGATTTGACGCCCGCCGAGGGTGTAGCACTGCTACCATTGTGCTCTGTAGATGTTAGCATACAGCTAACTATAGGATGCTACACTTTTTCTTTTGTTTTGGT
>VUQS01022279.1:2954-21599 GCA_015108495.1 Heterochromis multidens | reverse complement strand
TGGAAATTTTAAATTAAAAAAAAAAAAAAAAAAAAAAAAGTTTCTTTATGTGAGCATTGCCAAACCTTTAGTACATATAGTTTGTTCTTTAAATCGTGTACATCAATGTTAGTAACCTGTCTCACTCAGATTTGCTGTGTAGTTTGTTGGGATCTGGTCTGTAACATTTTCATCATAAATCATTAAAATTGGGCAGAGGGAGAGATCAGGGCTGTGACTCAAGCAAAGTATTAATGTGCAACAGAAAGTGAGTAAATGAAACCCCACTTAAAAAAAAAAAAAATCATCTTATTACAATCCTTTGGATGAAAGCCAAACCCTGTTGGGGGTCATTGGGTGCCATGACAATAATGTGTATGCAGGAAAACCCCCTGATTTAAAAAAAGGATATGCTTTACTGTGTGACTGATGAGTCATTAGCAAATAAGCGTGCAGCATCCCTCAGTCAAGTCCTCCTCAAGTCCATGTTTTGTATGCTGTCTGTGATCTGAAGCCATCCTTCTCCCCTGATGACTTGCACTGGGCTCTGAGTCTAGATGGAGACCGTCGTGCATCTTTGGCCCTGACAAGCCAGAGTTTCTGAGGAGAAAATAAACTCATTGCTATAAAATTAGATGGTTGTGACAAAAAAGTAACTCACTTTATTTTTGCCTTTTCAGTTCTGAAAAGGTGGACGTGCTCTCAGACTGAAGATTAATCAGGTTTGTACCCTATAACGCTCTTCTTTCATATCTAAAGTCTCGTCTCTTGTGATGTTTTGCACTGGGCTCAGAAGTCAGTGGTGACAGAAGTGCAGCTCTGCCCCTGACAAGGCAGAGTCTGAAGAGATGATGGCCAAAAACATTTGATTTAAATTGTAGGTCTTCACTGCATACATCGTTTGCTTGACTGCGGTTTGTGTTTCTTTTTCAGGTACTGATGCTCCTGAAGAGAACTTCCTCATAATGCTGTGAACATTTTCTTGTTGTGGTGATGTTTTAATTGTAATCGTATTCTGTATTTGCTCTGATTCATCAAATAAAATCGTGCATCTTATGTTTGTGCGTTTGTCACTTTCCTACAAATGTCAGACTTTGGAGACAGTTTTGTTTGGAGCATTTGTAAACATGCTCGAGTTTCTTTTATGATAGCAAAAGTCTTGCACAGCAGATGTTTCATTGCCTTTGTGTTACTTGTGACAGGTAACACATCTATAATTACAGTTTATGCCATGTCATGCTCATTATGTGTGCATACCAGCAGGCATGTTCCCAGGATTTTAAATGGAGTGGTGAGTTCATGGTAAAATTGGAAAATTGATCCAACTAAATGGCCAAGTCTTTAACTGGACAATGGTTTAAATATTGAACAGTTAAAATAGCTGGACATGCACATGCATTGGGAGGTGTGGCTGCACCTTTACAACATGGCACCTGTGTTGAAACACAAGGTAATGCTAACAAAATGCAGTCTGGTTACAACTGTTAATGTTTTAGTTTCAGTGGTACAGGAAAAGAGCATCTCTCTCATCCATAGTTACAGGGTGTTTTCACACCTGCCGTGTTCGGTTCGTTTGTGCAGATGTGAACACAGTAATCGCAGTCGGGTGCGGACCAAAACCACTGTATTTACTCGTTACTCCCGCCCCAGACACATCTGGCCAATAAGCGGACTGAACGTTCTCACGTGGTTTGTAACGACTCATTGTAGTT
This sequence comes from Heterochromis multidens, assembly GCA_015108495.1. Classification (NCBI taxonomy): domain Eukaryota; kingdom Metazoa; phylum Chordata; class Actinopteri; order Cichliformes; family Cichlidae; genus Heterochromis; species Heterochromis multidens. The sequence continues at coordinate 19,908 of VUQS01022279.1, read as the reverse complement.
CGCTTATATTTTTCTCTGTGAGAAGAAACGAAACCACAGGAAAAAGCCGCAAGTTTACAAACTCATCAGCTGATTCGGACCTGAGTAAAGGAACTATAGGTGTGGGAACGCCGTTTCTCCATTGCCAAGTAGAGAGTTGAATGATGGGCAGTGAACCCAGCTGCTGCATGTTGGGAGTCCATTTTTCAGAAGTGCTTTGCATCTGTAATTTGCACAAGGGCTTCTCATCAGTTTTCTTGATATGCTGTTTTAACTCATAAAGCGAGAGGTGGGTTGCATCATGGAAAGATCCAAGAGATTTTTGTGCATGTTGTTATAGGAAGGCTACTTTCAGCTGCTCCCTTATTCACAACAGGAAGCTCTGTGTGTTTGATTTGGCAGTTTTTTTTATTTTTTTTGTTGTTGTTTTTTAAACACCAGATGCCCTTCCTGACACAACCACCAAGGAATCTGTGTCTTTTCCCACAATCAAACTGGGAATCTTTGGCTTGTTTGGCCAACATGTAAACTGCTACACTTTAGAGCCACTGTGCATGTTATTATAGTATTACCATTATATAGTTATATCGAGGACAACACTATTCTTTCTGAGAAATATTTGATCGCAAATAAGATTACAATTCAGAAAACAGTCACTAGGAAAACGCCTTATGGCCAGCCTTTAAAGAACACTACAGGACTACTGCTCCATTTGTCACTCAGTAGCTACTGTGAAAGGACATATAGGCCAAGCAAACTTTCACTTGTACCTTATAATTTATTACCTCACCCCAGGGTGCAATGTGATTAGTTTGGTTGGTTTGTTGGTTGGAAGGATTACTCAGAATGTTAGGGCCATATTTGCAGATTAGAAGTGACTAACTTTATTTTTTACCATTGTAAGATACCGACATGTCCTTACAATTAATATTGATTTGAAATATTAAAAACTGGGAAGCATCACTTTGATGATCTCAAGAAAATATCACAAACTAATTTGGACTGAGAAATCTATCTAAAAATGATTTTAAGACCTCCCCTTAATACAAAATTGTTACTCCCTTATTCACTTGTATTTTAAGTGTTTTGTCTATACCCAGTATACCTTCTACATTGTGGGGTTATAAAGCAACACTTTTATCCCTGAGGTAGCTTAATGTGCTAAAAATTTTGTTATGCCATGTTTTTTAAATGGAACAGTATCAGGCTGTTACCAAATTACCATAAAGTCTTGGAACAGTTTGTTCAGATGATGATAAATTTGGGACCTAAAAAGTGAGTTTGGGAGACGAAAAAATTCAGAAAGTCATCTCACTCCACAGAATAAAGCGTTTCATTCAAGAAATCACAACCCATTAATTATTAGAACTTTGTTTCTGTATCTTTATTATAATTCTAACAATTTATCTCTTAAAACATTTGAAATTCATATATATTTTATATGAATGTGTGTATATGCATATCACATATACATATATATTCTGTAAGTTACCTTTCATCAGTTCATATTCTCATTTTTTAAAAGATCTCTTAAAGGAAAAGAAATGCTTTCTATAGAGTCAGACCAATTCCCTCTGATATTCACTTTTCACTGACAGCAATGGTCAGCCATCACTCTCGAATACGACTAATAAACACAAAGAAAGGCTTTAAAAACAAAACAAAAAAAGAAAACAGCATCTCACCAGTCACGTGAGAAGAGGATCTTTGTATCAGCAAGATGTTTTTTAAATATCTTATCCAGAGTTCTTAATTGGCTCTATTTACACCAGCAGACTTTGTAGACCTGATAGAAACATGCAGAGTCACACTCAGCTTGTTCACCCCTTCAAAACCTCTAAAAGGGAAACGTGAAAAAGTCTCAGCTGCTAATGGAAATAGGGCCGTTGCATATTATGCTGGTAATAAAACAATGAGCTGTGAGCATACTAGCACATGTTAGCGACTGTAGAAGGTGCCCTGTACAAATGAGAAGATGCAAAGGATGGGTGAATACGGAGCAAAGCTCCTAATCCCATCCGATTATTAACAGTTGAGGGGGGGCAGGTGCAGAGAACGGGTCGAACTGTATAGAAAGCAGAAGAGTTAAATAAATACAATTTACCTTTTCATGTTAAACATTATTTGGAAGACAGAGATTCTTTAGAACTTTTGAGAATTTTTTTTACATCTTAAACCATAGTTAGACCATTATTTTCATCGTCCTTATTGCTATTTCCCTTACATTCAAATATACCTTTCCTTAGCCATCTGTAAAGAGCAAATGCAAAAACCATCCCCCCTTAGTTACCTTTGCTAATTCATATTTATAGCCTGTGTGGATGCATGCATGTATGTGCACTTCTAAGCAAGGTGACTATGAAAACTCTTAAATCTTTCGGCAAAAATAGACTCGAGGATAGCAGAGCCTGCAGCAGAGCAACCCCCCCTGTCGATACCCTGATGTAAAATGCATATTTGATATGTGTTCATGGACTCAAAAGCAGCAGGAGAGGTGAAGCGTTGTTCAAGGTAGAGAGGTCATGAGAGAGCCCTTATATTTGATCTCAGCAATAGTAAGACAAGCAGGACTTGGGAATCTGATGAGATGCAAATATGCCACAAAAGCTGATGGGGGAAAATTAAGTTTTCTGAACAATATGGCACACCGGGTCACAGGACAAGAGTTAAATTTGGGTATGTAATCAGTCACGAGGGAGAGGCGCTTATACAGAATTTAAAAAATAATATTTTGTAGGAAGTATTTAAACAAAACTCTAAATAATTTTCACTTCTCGGAGTAACAGCTGCTACATTTTTACAGCATCTTAAGTGGTGAATAACTTTTAAAAGCGTGAGAAAAATATATTTTGAGGCCTTAAAGGTTAAAAGGTGATTTTCATTAAAGCTTCACAGTCTCACAACAGAAGAAACAATAAGGAGAAAGGGGAAAAAAATAATACTCTTAAATGTGCTTCACATTTAATTGCAGTGCTTCTTGTCACATAGAAGCAATGTTAAGGGTACATTATGCGTCTTTCAGTTCAAAAACACCTACATATACATATATATTTATATATCTATATAACCATGACGATTATCTTCACTTCACAGTCAGAGAAATAAGCTGACTGCACAAAAGCGCCACCTTAGCCACCAAAGGCAGAAACCAGGACTCTCTGAGGCTCCAATAACAGTAAGGACGATGATAGTAATGATAAATAGTAACAATAAATCTCTTCATATCAATATCAGTATTCCAGTATTCCCATTTAAAGTTTAAAAAGTGTAAGAACAATCATAGTATTAAAACTCGATATAAGCGTTTTTCTCTGGGATCCCCTCGGCCGGGTGTTTCCTCCTGGGTTTCGTTGAGAGCCGGAGAGAGGCCACTCCTGGAAGGAGCAGGGGGGATTAGGTGGGAAAGAACAAGAAAATGGCAGTTTTTACTCCTTCCCACCCCTCTCCTTTCCAGTCTCCCTCGCACAGAAGGTCTGAATGAGAGTACAACATTTGCCATGATGCTGAGAAAGTCTTTCTCCGTAAATAAAATCCGTCTCTTTGCTTCGTCATAAATCCCACTGAAAGCACAGTCTGTCTCCGTTTTGTACATCTCGGATCCAAACATAGAGTGTGTGTCTATATATAAGGTGTCCCATAAATTCTAACACAAACACTGGGAAGTGCTTGTGTCTGTGTTTACATGTTGGTGTATGCATGCAGGCATGTACAGAGTAACTCGGGTGCCTGTGTGTGCATATCTGTGTGTTCATTTACTTTTATGTTGTTGGTCTGGGCACTTATTTTTGCTACAAATTTGTGATACAGTGACCAGTCTGTATATACGTCATTATAAGACTTAAGATAATAAAGAGCTATAGAGAAACACACACACACGATCCCGATCACAGGATCTGCAGTGAGGACAGAGCCCTACCAGTGGTGAGGTAAAAACAAGACGTAACCAAACACGCAGCAAGCCACACGCAGCTTATCCAACTGCGACCTCGTCTCCATTTAAAGAGACGGGAGGCTGTCGCGATAAACTGTCCTACGTTCACCATGCACACATAAAGCCTCACTCTGGCACACATTCATCCTCATTCACCCTCAAATACTCATCCTCTGGGATATTTATCTTGAAATTAGCATCCGCTCACATGGGGAGAGCTCTTTAATCGCAAACTTTAAACCAGCCAGCTGAGGGGGTAAGAGCACTACTCAACAAGATGACTACATGACAAAAGAAACCTTTTAATTTTGCCAGCCTGCCTTTTTTCAGTCTAATTGGCTTTTTTTGTTCCATCAAGTATTTGTAATCTCTGCTGCAGCCACAGACATTTTGTATGCGCTTGTGTTACTTGTGTTGATCGGTGTGACTGTGCGTGCATGTGGGGAGTGTATTTGTGTAAATCAGCCTGCCACATGTGAGGAGCGCCAGCCGGTGTCTTTATGGATCGCCAGCCCTTCTTCCATCCCTGTATTTCCACCTCCGTTTGGGACTCGACTCCCTCTTTCTGTTGCTCTCTGTGTGAAATCTGGCCCCCCTTCATTTGTTGTGTGAATCCACCATGGATAGCAGCAGCAGTTGTGTCTTCCTCCCTCATTGACTTCAACCCCTCCTTCCTGCTCTCTGTGCCTCTCTTTCCATCTCTGTATTTGCAACCTCAGCTCCGACTCCCGTCGTCCCTCCTCCTGTCAGTCTGTCCATCCCGAGGTGAGAGAACAGAAATGGGAAAGGGGCTGCTGGACAGCCTGTGGACAAAAGAACAAATGCAGGACACGTATGATGTTTGCAGCTTTCTGTGTTTGTTCGTCCATGGCATAGTTGTGAGTAGTTCTATTCTATGACTCATGTTTTTAAAATGGAGAGAATAAATTGCTAAATCTGCTGTGGCTCATACAAATGGACATGCAGTATGACTAAGAAAAGCAGAAAAACATTGGTCATCACAGTTGACGTCTGAGCAGTTGGGTGTATCTGAGATCACCCTGTTCTTCCTGTAACATCATAGTTAATGTTGCTCCAGGACCGTCACTGCAGCTGACCAATCATGTTGCTTGGATGTCATCGCTTTGTGACACTAGTGGGGAAAGGTTTGCCTTTAAAGCTTTCTGGAAGTCAGGTGAGGTGATATCAAGAGCAACAAAGACAGCATAAGAAGTAGAGGTCTGTGCAATGAAGCAGAATTTGGGGCTTGGTGAGGTAACTTCATATTTGACCCTGAGTTGTTACAAAGGTGGTTATGTTTGAGATAAAAGACCAACGGATCTAAAACCACCACCTGGACCTCAGTGCACTGACAGTAAGACACTAAAGTTCGTTAGAAAATATATATTTACAAAATATACATTAATAGCAACTTTATTCCTTCATTTTTTCCTCTTGGCTGCAAGCAATTTTAAAACAATTTTACTGTTCTATAAACCCCAATTTATGATCTTATAACAGGGCGCCATTTTGTACTTGTTGACCTTACACCAGATTTGCAAGTAGGCTAAGCCTACATTTGAATACTCACATTTATATAGTGCTTTTCCAGTCATGCTGACCACCCAAAGCTCTTTAGACTACAAGTTACATTTCAAACATGCATTTATACAGCACTTTATCTACCTCACATCCATGGCCAATTTAAAATCACCACTTAACTAGACAGACATGTCTTTGGACTGTGGGAGGAAGCTGGAACACCTGGACGAAACCCACACACACACAAGGAGACCTTCTTCCCATGAGGTGACGGTACTAATTGCTGCATCACCGTGCCGCCCAATATTTTGTATTTTATATTTATTCTTTTCTTGCTCTCAGACTGTTTCAAGCCGAGGGCACTGCAGCTGAAAGATGTACATCAAAACATTAATTTAATGGAATAAACCAGGGGTGGGCAATTAATTTTCCCAAGGAGGGCCTCACGAGAAACTGGGGCTTTTGTGGAGGGCCACACCTGTAAGCTGAACTCAGTTCTGCTCAATATTAATTTTATCGGTTTCTCATGAGGCCCCTTGGAAAAATTAATTGCCCACCCCTGGAATAAACAATAATTATTATAGCTATGTCAGATCTTCCTGTATCTACTGATAGAGTTTTCCTTCTGGATTTCAAATACACTAGCACTTAAAGTGCACACACTCTCATACAGCACTTTTAATACTATACTTTTCTTATCACACATACTCTCTTATGCTGTTTTGAGTGACTAACTTATATTATGTGTTGAAACTCTTCTGATATTTCTAACAGTACAATGTGCTCTGTAAAATATGCTGGTCTGCTGCCAGTAGAGCTGTCCATGCTCATGGTTGGTCATAATGCTGACAACATGCGTGCTCATAGTTACACTGGGAAACCCTGGCTTGACTTATCGAGTTGGTAACCTCTTTTGTGTGACCTCTTAGCCTGATTGCTGATGTTGGGGAAAGTGAACCCAGATGAGGAAAAGATATCATGGGCATGTTAAACTTGGTTCAAAGTACAGGCTTCGGGTTGTGTTTGATAGATTTCACCTGGCAGACTGAGGTGTTGACTTTTTATTTTTAGACATTATGAAAAATTTGTTTATGCATTCACGTCTAGTAGGCTGGATTACTGCTATGTGTTTTTTTGCTGGACATCAGCAGGCTGCAGCCTATTCAGAACTCTGCTGAAATGTCATTAACTAAAACTCACTCCAGTTTTAGAGGAGCTACACTGGCTTCCAGTATCCTACAGAACTGATTTTGGAATGCTCTTATTGTATCTTAAGCCTTAGATGGTCTTGGACCATGGTATAACAGTCTGTTACTTTACATCCCATCTTGCACTCTTAAATCCTTCACTGCCAAACTGTTAGACATATAATTTCCCCACAGAGATAAATTTGGGATGTAGTGTTTTCTGTTGCCAGCTTATCCTCCCAAACTGTGGAACAACCTACCTCAGAATATTCAGGAAGCAAACTCTAAGAGTTTCTCAAAAGCATTGGTTAAGACACACTTCTTTAATCTCGCATTAAATTAGTGGTCCTACTTGTAATTAATCAATGAATCCAATTCAAGCAAGAGGCTGCTGTTCTTCACTGACAATAAATCTAAAGCTCTGAGGAGCTTGAGGTAAGGGCCAATCTAGGAACCCATTGGGTGTCCTCTGCTGACTTTGCAGGGCTTACAGAGGAGCCAGCAGATATCTGTCCAAAGACTTCCTGTTCTCGCATGTATGCACAAATGGCAGCTCACACATAATTGGTCAATAGAGCTCACACTACAACCAAGAACTGGAAATCCCTTGCCTACAGATTATGTCTAGACAGAAGCACTATTTGCCAGCAGGCAAGGCAGGCAACTGCTTGGGCCCCAGGCCAGTGGGTGACAAACTTTAAAATATAGCAGTTTAGCAGTTTGCAGTGACGGCAAGAGACCTGGCCTCCCTAACCACTCCAGTTGCAAGTGGTGTGCATAAAATAAATGCTGCTAGTCTAGTCTTAATTGTGGGGGAGCAACACTTGAATAATGTAACTTCCACTAGCATGGCATTATTGCTTTTTTGACTTTTGATATTAGTTAACTTAGTTAGCAGAGCAGCTTAGTGTGTCCATTTCTGCTGACTCTGATGTAACCAAGTCAAGTGCACAGTTTTTTTGTTGGTGTCAGATTATTTATATTCTGGTTGGAGGGCCCCCCTGTGATTTTTCACCTGGGGCCCCAACACATTATAGAATCATCACTGTGTCTAGAAATAGAGGTTAGGTGTTAAAATAAAACCAGCAAAATCATTCCCACTTTAATTATTCACAATGAATAAAAAGCTGAAAAACAAAGAGTAAGGATGGAAAAATCCTTTATCTTTACCTAATTTCACAGATAATGCAAAAAATAAGATTGGTGTAAGGTCGGGTCAGTTTATGTCTTGGCAAAAATAATTTAAAAACGATTGAAATTGTCATGTGATCTTTATCTTACGGAGCCCCGGAAGTCCCAAAAGCTGAACTTTTTATCAGCCAACAAGATAACTAAATTGTAGTGAATTAATTATCTTGTGCATACAGAAATGAATATGCTTCTCTAAAAACTTAAGATGCCCTCAGCCACATTATGATAGAGAGAAATAAAATAGTGAAGTTTTATTTTGCCCACTATAACTTCCAGTGAATCTCTAACAGCTTCAGATGCACTTTACTTGGTAGCTGTTGTATGATTCTGTCAAGTTATCAAGATAATAGCTAGCGTATGCACAAAAGAGATTAATCTAGTGCATACAAGCAAAAAAATTTCACCACATGAGACTTTAGAGGCTCTGTAGTATGTGGATATTTTAAAGGCATAAATGTAAGAAGAAGGCAATTAAAGGTGCTCTCATCAGCTGGATTACATATTGAGGTATATTGGTTAAAATCTGAAATGGAAGCAGCTCTGCCATACTTATGAGGTCCAAACATAGTGCAGGCAGATTCATGGTAAGGAAAATGCTTATTAAATACCAGCTGGAAATGCTATAAGCACCCATATCCTGAATGGTATTAACCAGATACAGATCACATTTTAGAAGGTGGTATTATAGAGGCTTTATAGGTTGTCACTTAGCTGCCATACCTGTCCATTACACTCCTCAGGGCTCGTTCTATATTCATGCGGTGACCCACTCGTGTCACACCCAAATCCAGGTAGTCATCCTTGGTCAAGGAGGGCAGGTGGGTGCCATCAATCTCATTATCCAGGAAACGCTCTCTGTGCTCTCCCAGGTTCAGGTATCCCAGCCAATCTGCAACGTCATACTTGGTCCAGTAGGGCAGCGGCTTAGAGGCGAAGGGCTTTGTGGGGGAAGGGGGCGGTAGATGGGGGTAACTCAAGCAGGGAGGTGGAGGGAGAGGGTGCAGAGGTGGAGAAGAGGCCCCAGACAGGAAGTGAGTTGGAGAAAGTGATCGAGAAACTACTAAGGTTGAGTTTGGAGGAGGCGGCGCACCAGAAGGGGCAAACAGGGGAGGCGAAGGAGAGAAGTAGGGATCTCCAAGGGGATTCCCAGGTGATGGTGGGGTGACTGAACCACGGAGATCGTAGATGGCACTGTACAGAGGTGTGGTAGGGAGAAGTGGAAGGGATGATGGCCGTGGTGGGCCCAGCTTGGGTCTCTCTGAAGGGGAGATGAGGGGGCTGGGTGCTCGCCTTCGCTGGAGCATGTGTGATTCTGCTTTGCGAGACTCACGACTGGGGATGAACTGGAATTCCAGGGCTTTGGTCCTGTAGACAGGTCTGTGTTTGGGAGAAGTTGGGTAAGGGGAGTAAGATGTCGGAGACAGTGGGGAATGGGAACGTGGAGGCTGAGAAGATGCTGGAGGCTGCGGAGATGGTGATCGTCCCCAGTTGGGGTACTGGGAGGCAGGGGTGGGGGACGGAGACAACGATGGCTGCGATAATGAGATTGGAGACGGCGACAGAGATCGAGCTGAGGGCGGGCTCAGAGCTGAGGCTGAGTCTTCTGAAAATCTGTGAGAAGAAAAAGAGAAATTATCACAGGAGAAAAACAATGAGATAAAAAACAAACATGCACACACACTAAGGGAAACACTGTCCAGCTATTTTAGATCTTGTGGAATAATTTATACTGTAAAAATTTGATTTTAAGGTTAATATGGTCTTAGCTCCTTCCTTAGTATAAATTCAAGCACATCAAATTTTCAATTTGTCCAGACTAGGGCTGTCACATTATTACAATTATCATAGCCAAAAGAGTTCATGATAATGATAATATCATAACATTTGGAGAAAATTAATTCTTTAACTATAATTTTGGGTGCGTGGGTGTTTACATATAAACAAAATACCACAACCTCTTAACATTCACCAGGTCCCCAGTCACGTGGTTAGATTAACATCTACCCCTTTATAAGGATTTCTTATAGAAGAACTGTGAGGCCACTATACATCTGAGACATTTTATTTAAAAAGGTGCCTTCTTCTCATTTCTGATTCTAACCCTAACCCTCAATCAGGTCAGCCACAACATGTAGGCACACCTTTGAGTGAAGCCGTGGTACAAAGTAGTGCATTTTTACTGAGCTGCTAGCGGTAGCTCGAAGAAGAGGAGCAGCAGCAACAGCAGACAACAAACTGGTGGTTAAAATAAGAGTAAAGTCCTCAAAAGCTTCACTCAGCAATGTAACAGCCTAAGTGAACCTATGTGAGTGACTCAGTCTGACTTAGTGGGTTTGTTTTGGAAAGTGAATATCTCCCGATGTGTGAGAAAAGTAGCTGTAGCAACAGAGAAGTGTAGTAGTCACCCTACTTTAGTCAGCAGTAGGTGAAGTAGTTACCGAAAGGGAGGAGAGTCTCTAATCATGACTATACTGGCATTGGATTTTTTTAATAATATTATTATAAACACATTTTTAACCTTATACTAATTTTTCATTTTTAATTATCACCGTCAGTATGGTATGTCGCAACATCCCTGATACACATAGAAAACAAAATAGTGTGGAAGTGCTCTATTACCTGTTTCTGCTTCTGATAGAAACACATGGAAAAAGCCAGAGAAATAAGAGAGGTTTACACAGTATAGACACACTTACACAAGACATAAACAGACAGTGCACAGTTTTGTTTTTCCACAGAAGCTTGCCCATCAGTTGTGGGAGGTGAAGAATTCACAAGTGATGTACTCACACACTGATAAAATGACAGTAACGAAAAATGAAGTTCATGGTGTGACAAGAAAACATAATGCAGTCAAGTTTCTGCTAAGCTGTACCTGTGTCTGCTCAGTTGTGTCTGGCTGCTCCAGCTGTCCTTGCTTCTTTGTTGCAGCTTGCTGCTCAGTTCATTAATGATGCTGGGCTTCATACTGGATGCGGGAGGGTAAATCTTTTTCCCCTCTAAAAGTGCGCCATGCTGGCTGCTCCCATCACCAGACATCTGACTCTCTCCCCAAAGAGGCTTCATCTCAGGAGTGCGTGGCCGCTCAAAGTATGGCGAAGTGGGACGTCCCAGATTCTGCATGTCCCTTACTCCATATCCATCCTGACCGCTTTCATCCTCTGCCACTCCTTCTTCGATCTCGTCGTCTTCCTGTTCATCTCGCCGTCTGTGGGAATGAAAGGACGCAGGAGCAGTGCTGGTTTGTCTTTGTAGATCCCCGGCGCGACCTCCTTCTCTGAACCTGTTGGCTTTAGGATAGGTGGAGGCTGCTGCTGTAGCGTTCTGCATCTCAAAAGTCTGTCCATCCAGGTAGCTCATGTAAGACTCCAGAAAATCTCCTCCCCTCTCTGTTTCCCCTGTTCCACCTCCCCCTCCTATCCGTCCTCCAGGTCCTCCTCTCTCCCCTCGGTCTAGTCTGTCTCCCCGGACACCAGCTCCACTTAGAGCCAGGATGCTGTCCAGGTGGTGGTCACTGCTGCTGCGACTGTCCAGCTCTTCAATCCCAGAGTCCACCACAGTCTCCTGGGACTCTCCTTTCTTGGCAGTCGGGGGAGGACGGTGGTGCTCTCCTGGTCTGCGACTTCCTGTGATGGCGGTGGAAGATGTTGAATGTGTGGTGTGTGTTCGCTCCTGGTAGAGCTGCGTGGAGGTGCTTGTTGTGGTGGCAGCGGTGGTGGTTGTAGCAGCACAGCTAGCGGTCGTGGCATGAGAGGCAGTGCCCCTTTGTGGGACAGAGGTGGCAGCAGTGGACAAGGGCGCTAAGGGACCACGGTAGGCTGTAGGAGGAGCGACAGCATGAGGAGGAGGTGTTGGTGAAGAGCGTCCAGGAGTGTGAGTGCTGTTGTAAAGGTGGTGGGACATAGAGAAGGGTCTGTGGTAAGATCCAGGAGGAGGTGGGGGTGATACTGATGGGGGAGGTGGAGGGCCCGAGGTGGGCTGCAGGGTAGAGGGTGAGGGAGGGGGTGGTGGGTTGGGCGAGGTCTGGGATGGAGAGGGAGCAGACTGAGTCAGGTTTGCCACCTCACTGTCATAAGATGTGAGACTAGAGGCGGTGGAGTCCCCAGCCTGAGGTGAGTGCAGGGGTGTATGAGCAGGAAACCCACTTATAAATTGTTCTTTTTGGGGGAGCGGAGGGGGTGGTGGTGGAGGAGGAGGGGGCGGTGGTGGAGGCGGTGGGACCTGCTGTTGGCGGGAGGTCAGGTTGTTGGAGAGCATTGCGTGTTGTGAGTATCCTGATATTCCCCTGTCAAAGCTGTTGGCGAACTCTAAAGGTGGTGGGAGGGGGTCTGCGTAGACAAATTCGTCATCCGCATCAACTGAGGGGGCAGGGGGAGGAAGAACCATCATGCCACTTCCCGTACTCCCACTAGTACTCCTTGTCTGTTGAGTACTGGTAGGAGGAGGAGAGGGAGGCGTGAGGGATAGTATAGTGGCATCACTTTGACTTTCCATCCTGAGAAAAGTGGGCCTCCGAGGCTGCTGAGACTGAGCCGCCTGTTGGGCAGCACTTTCAGCAGCTGCTGCATTAGCAGCTGCCTGCTCTACCCTCCTCATGTAGCCTTCTCTCTCTTTGTCCCTCTCCCTTTCCCTGGACAGCTCCCTCTCCCTTTCCCTCTCCCTCGATCTCTCTCGCTCCCTCTCCTTGTAAGTTGGTTGATACGGCTGAGACTGATAGTGGTGTGTGTGGACTGTTTTGTCCTCTGAGAAGCGAACTCTTAGCCCCTCACGAGCCCCTCCTCCTTCCCGCTCCCTCTCCCCACCACCACCTTCCTCACCCCAAACAGTCCCAACTCCTCTGAGGATTCTGGGTGAGGGTGGCCGTCCGACAGTAGGTGTTGTGGCTGCCAGAGAAGACGAGGTGACCAGGTATGAGCTTGAAGACTGGGAGGCAGATGACACTGGCTGAGAGGTGACAGTAGATGAAGGAAACACCATGCTCGACATTTGGCGGGTAAAGTGGTGCTCTGCTCCCCTCCTTAACCTGCTGTCATCCCTCAGAGCACGTTCTCTGGCGGCCAGGGCAAGGCCTAGTGGCGATGTGGGGTCAAGAGCCTTTCCTGTTAGAGGGTGAATAAAGGTGGTGGTAGTAGAGGGTGCTGGCTGCCTGCCTGCTGCTGTGTATAAATCAGTAGGCACAGACTTGGGCTGATAGTCCAGGGCAGATGAAGAGTATTCAGGTAAGCCAAAGGCAGGAGGCATACTGCGGGTATGATGGATGAAAGTATCCCCAGAGAACATGCCCTCATCAATGGACTTGGACGGGCGCAGCCTTGTTGATGAACTTTCAGCCTGTGTGTTAAGCGGTTGCTGTGAAACCTGAGTCCTTGTTACTCCTCCTATTCCATCACTCACTCCTCCGAGACTCACATCTTCCTCAGCAGACATGAACAAGGAGGCACTCTTTCTGCGGGCTTCGTGAAACCGCTCCCTGTCTCGTCGAGCTGCACCAACAATGGCAGCCCCAAACTGGCTGGTAAAGTCCAGGTTATCCTGGGCTCGAATAGAAGGCAAGGATGGAGGCGGGGGTGCTGGGATGGATGGTGGAGCAGGAGGCTGTGGAGCAGGAATGGAGGGAGGAGGACCGTGGGGTGTTTTGGATTCATCTGCCTCCCCTGATGCTGGGACATCAGCCTCCACACTGCTGCCCTGGCTGCTCCGTCCACTGCTGCTGGTTGAAGGGGCCTTGACGATGATGGTGGGAATAGGGATGGAGCTTTTCTCCATGGAGCCTTTGCCCCCTAGTGTACCCTGGCCCATACGTAGGTCCTCTACTTTAGATTGCTTTACCAGTGGACCCTTACCTCGCCGGGCCCCTCCTTTAGGACCGCCTGCTCCAGCCCCAGCTGCACTGCGGTCTGCACGCTGGGGTTGACTCTGGGTAGTCTGTTGTTGCTGAGGCATTACAGTGGCAATGCTGGATGGGGGGATGGCCGTGCTGTAGCCTCTCCTAAGACCAGCTGCCTTGGCCCCTGCACCAGCCCCTATGACAGCTCCAACAGGCTCCCCAGTATAGGCAACCTTCCGCGAAGCAGTCCTGCTTTGAGCAGTGTGGGCAGCTGCATGTGCGTACGAGGTTGTGTGGTCCACTGCTCCACCACTGGGGCCAGTGCTGGGACCACCAGTCCTCTCCCTGCCTCCATGGGTGAAGTGCATTGCCTGGGAGTAGGGCTGGTAGTGTGCAGAGGTGGATGTGGACTGGGACACGGAGACAGAGGGCTGCTGCGATGTCTTTGCTCTCCAACCAAGTGGTGGAGCAGAGGAGAATGGGGGATCCGGTGGGGCTGTGGTGGGAGGAGGGGGGATGTCATCTGGGCCAGGCACCGACAAACTCCGGGCGAACTTCATGGCTGGAGGATGCAGGAACTGCTTCTCCTCCTCAGGCACCCCTATACAAAAGAAAAAATAGGGATGAATTGGGGTTTGACAATGAGAATACAACAAATAAGGAAAAAAGAAAAGTTTTGGGGGGGAATAAACAGTGGTAGAGAGCAAGAGATGCTGAGGGTAATATATGAGAGTGTCTGTCTAAATCTGCCTGCCCAAGCACCTGCCAGCAAGTCTGTCCTCAAATCTTATGTTTGTTAGTGTATAATTCAGTTAGTGCTACATATTCCACAAGCAAGTAGCAATTAGAAAGCGAGAGACAGCAGCATTTGTTATGTTGGTCACAAGAGAGCACATGAATATTTCTGAGGGAATGTTAGCAAAGCCTTAGTAAGCGACACACCCATAAAATAACCCATCAGAAAAAAAAATGGAGGTTAATGGCACTACTGTATGTTAGGAATAGTAGTAGGGGAAATATAAGACAAACAAACATCTTTTTTCTACAAATAAAGTGCACAGAGTTTTGGGCAACAGACAGGACATTTTTGGCTACAGACAAACAGGTCAGCACAGCACAGACCTCTACTGGCCCAGAGGACAGACGGACAGGCAGACAGAGGGGCAGACGGAAAAAACAGACAACCTCACCGATGGATTTCTGCCGCAGCATACCGTGCTGTGGGCCATGACCTGAGGTGTATTGTCCACGGTCGTAGCCCAAGCCCAACCCTGATGACATCACCCCCATCCCGGACTGATCCCCGTAGCTTGGCTGAAATGATAAAAATGAAAAGCCCAAGAGAGTCAATGAGAAGTAGACATATATTACACTGAATGAGAAGGCCAATAGATGAGACTAAAAGCTGTGGAGAGGAACAGACTTAAATGTCAGTTTGCAGAAGTGATTCAGTGTTATACAGCTCCATGCAGATCTGAACAAGTCAAGAATAAAGACTGAAACCAGTTTATTGTTTTATTTGTTCATTTTCACTTGAACTCATATCTTAGTGAGTAGTACAGTTGTTCACTTAGCAACATTTGTATGATTTTAAAGGTACTTTTTGTAATCACCTACTGTATAATTTGACTAAACTTTCACCACCAGGTGGCAGCATTATACTAGTCACTGTTTTAAATATTTTTAGATATGTGCTGCTATTTCTTTAGCTACCGCCATTTCCTCAAGATGCTTTTACTTTTGCCAGGCTGACATTGGAAATAGGAATGTGCTCTTAAAGACTTGCCTGGCTGACTCACTGCACCATCTTGTCATACAAATTGGTGATAAACTAAAGTGCAGGCTGGCTCCAGTTCAACTTCAGTTGATATCTCCTATAAATGCATAGATGTTTTGGACATAAAAGCATAGCACTTGTTTCTCCACATTCTGTTTATTGCTTTAGTTAATTTAGTAAGGTTTTAAACTATTTTTAAACACAGGAGTTTACAATAAGTACCCTTAAATGTCTTCAAAAGAAAGATAAGATGTTGATGTAGGCACTGCTACAATAAAATCTTTGGACTAGATAAGACCACAGACAAGTTTTACCCTTAAGTTGGTCACATGTTGTACTTCTAGGAACAGCTAAACCCAAAATCCAATTAACAGGTCTTTCCTCTGGCCTAAAGTGCTGTTTATCCATCTTGATGGTTTTGGTGCAAGTTTTCCAGTATTCGAAGAAAGTGGCAAAAAATATGTTATAAACATTTAAAAACTCAGCACCAATGTCTCTTTTCAAAAATCATGACCAGTTACTCAAAAAAAAAAAAATTATAAACCTTGTGGGCAGTTTCATGTAGGAGCTACTTTCCTTCAATCATCTCATTTTCTTCTTTGTTGGAATCCCATACAAATTTAGTTTGAACATTTATTGCCATCTACTTTGTTTGTAATTGTGTGACAGAAGTTGGTTAGTAGATTTTGATTGTAGCAGCAGTCACGTTCTAAGATGGTCATCCTAAATTTCTGTCATGTTCAGATTATGGCAGTAACATTTACAGACAACAGTAAAAACTACTTTTGGCTGCTCCCTTGTTACAAGGGGTCACCACAGCGGGTAGCTCCGCATAAAGAACATGCTTCTGTGTCTCTGCAGTTTGCATATTATTATGGTTTGTGGTGTTTATCTGTTGAGCTTTTCTTTTTGGTTGGTTTCACCTGTCATTTTGCATCTCTTTGTGGTTCTTTTGAGTTTGTGTTTACGCCCACTCGCAACAAAAGGTTTCAGTCTCTTTCTGGACATTTAGAATTTTTTTGTGAATGCCTCCCTATGGCCTTTTATTGTGTTTTTGAGCTTCTATGACACTGTTTTGTCTCTCTTTCTGATTATTTGTCAGATTCATCTTCCAGTAACAAATGTTCACCATCACTTCCAACCATAAACAATATTTCTTTTTAAAGGGGGGCGTGGCTACTGTGATGTCCTCCATTGGTTTTTGAAGTCCTGTCCTGAAGCCTTGAGATTAGCATTTTCACTGTTGCCATCTTGATTTTAAAAAAACCAGATGTGACAAGGAGGGGCAGGTCTGACCAAGAAACCACTTGCTCATTAGCGAATGACTTGTCAATCATAAGTCATTAGCCAATGAGTGTATCCCTGAATGAGTATATCCTCAAATTTGAAACATACGATGATTTACAAAACAGACATAACGTTTTATTTAATATGATGGATGGAAAAACAGCACTACAGGCCAGAGGACACAAGTGTATATGTGACTACTTGTTTTTTTTTTCCAGAAGCATTGTTTAACCGATACCAAACTACAATTAATG
>VUQS01022270.1:0-17779 GCA_015108495.1 Heterochromis multidens | reverse complement strand
TTAAAATTCTTTTTTTTTTAAAAAATTTTTTTTCCCCCCCCCCCCCCCATCAGTGAACTACTATGTCAGAGAACTATGTGGTGCGATTTTTCAGAGGGTGGGAGTTGGTATGCTTTTCTTTGATCATATCAGGGGAAATTGAGTGCGTCTGCAGAGAAACGTGATATTGATAATTTAATTAAATTTATAACCTCTTGTTTGAAAGACTGCGGAATAAAAGTCAATAAAACATCAGACTATATTAAAGTTTGCAAATGTAGCGCAAATGGGGTAAAGCTGAGTATATATGTTGAGACCAGATTGGATTTTTTGAAGAAAATAGGTCTTGATAGTACATTGATCTTGGTTGATTAGCTCAGTTTCAATTTATTTCCAATGTACAGACTTGGGATTCTGACTTTTCAGAACTTTAAAGTTACAATTAGTATTTTCATTAAATCAGATGAACTTTTTCAATAAAGATAGCTTTTGTTAGCAGTTTTGTTAGCAGTCACAAATTATTAGTCTATGTAGTAGATTGAATCTAAACAGTGTAATATACAAAAATGAGGAAATGCACAGAACAGTCATCATAAAAACATTGTCTTTTTCATTTCACCTCACCTCCTAAATGAATGCAAGCTCTTTCCAGATTAACTCTACATTAATGGATTATACACAAAGTGCTGAGATTTCCCTTATAGATCGCTATCAGTCACACTTCCATTCTGAACACCTGGTGAAACACAAATACAACACACAAACACATACAGAGTCCACCCCCACCAATCATGAATCAGTGCCTTTGAACTCCAAAGGCCCATAGATTCGTCACAGCTGAGATTTTCTCCCTCCTTCCCCCTGCGCCTTTTACAGTGCAGCTGAGGTAACTGCATTCCACTTGTTGCCACATTTCCTGTCTGCACCTGTCGGTCAAAATCCCTGAGGTGTCACATTGTGTGCAGCCCGGTGTTCACATTAACACTACCCACTCTCACTACCTTTCATATCATTCTGATATGCCTTCACCGTAACCTCACAGTGGACACTGAAAGAATCACGCAGGTGAGGTCAACTATTTTAACAAGCTCAGTGATAACCCATCATGATGTCTGTGCTTTCCTTTGGGAAGTCCAAAGTGATAGATGAATTACAAAAGATGTCAAAAAGGAACAGAAAAGACAGTGCTTGATTCCTGTATGATTAAATTGTCTCTGTGGCTCTGTCCCAGTACAATAATGTGGTTGTTTTTCCATTGGTTACTGTGCTTTGGTGCTGTCCTGCGGGCTTGTCCTAAAAATTCCATTGAATGCAAATGAAAAGTGTCTCTTTTTTTTTCATTCTTTTATTTTGTCCTTTTTTTGTTATGGCACAAAAACACAAACCATAAAAATGTCCTTTTACCTCCAGTTGTTTGTAAGTTAAAAACAAGGTCATTGGTCAGATGCATGTAAAGAGCCTGGCAGCACTTGTAGTAAACAAACGACAGAGACTGAATGGGTGTGGAGATGCAGAGAAAAGCAGCCAAAACATTCATTTGTTTGAACCTCGCTCCTTTATAAGTATAACCATCGTATTCTTAAGTAGCTCTTATAAACTTGGCAGGCAGTGTAATTTGTTCAAGGTTTACAATGAAAATACTGAAAATAAGGTTTTTTTTTAAAAATTGCATTCACGTCATTCCAAGTGTATATGTGTATTACTTTCTAACATATTTGTTTTACTTAAAGTAAATCAAACCAAATGAACTGAATATATATTTATAGCTTGTATGTACAGTAAGAACAGAAAGTTTGTTTGATACACATTGCCAACCTTGAAATATGCAAACCAGCAGGCCACTTCATTATGATCTATTATGTCTCCTGAGTTCTTTCTCAGGTTTATGTGGTTTCTTTAAACCGCAGAGTGAAAACGTGATTGGCAGCAAAGTAAACACGGGTGGAAACAGCAGCGGATCACTTTCTGCCTGACTTCACATTATGTTTAGTAGCACGTTGCAAGTATTCAGCTGCATAGGCACAGAGAGTTGTGAGCAGGCAAAATGACCACTACATATGTGCAGTTTCATGTGCTTCATATGCTTTGTGGAACATACAAAGACAGATGGTGTTAATTTTGGGTATGTCTTAGAAATACATGAGTGATACTCCTTCAATAACCACATTAATACCAATTTAAAGGTATCTTGGCTTTCCAAGAGGCACATGATCAGCTCTTTGTCTCAAATTTATGCTCTGTTTCAAATAATGGGTATTGCAAAAAGTGAAAACAATGTAACTAATGATGAGAGTGGAGAAACAGGCGGCCGTGGCCCAACAAGTAGACTGAGTCATCACCTTATTGATAGGTTGGTGGTTTGATCCTCAACCCCTTGAGCTAGCTAAAGTGCCTTTCAGTGCCCCAATTGTGTCAGTGATGAGTCTGTGTGTGATAGTTAAAATGTGGTATTGAAGGCCTGGACAGTAAAAGCATAGTATGAATTTGTGTATAAATTGGTGAATGTTGATTGTAGTGTAAAGCACTTTGATAAGGCTAGAAAAGTTTTATGCTGTGAAACACAGAACCAATTTAAAATGATCCTTTACCATTCATTAACATAATCAACTGCAGTTCTCATTGTAATGGTAAAAAGATGAATAAAATTGCTGAAAATGCTATTTAGATTACCAAAGCACACCACAAAGCAAGAGAAAAATTTTAACACACATCTGTCTAATAGGCTTTATGTCATCTGGAATGACATCAATTACTATTTTGATTGTAATGCTTTTTTAAGCACTTTTAAGTGATGATTTTTTTTCTTGCTTTGCAATAAACTCTCAATAAATATATAACTACTTTTTATGCAATCAAATCCTATGGTTCAGATCCTGTGCTCTTTTCCTCTGTGAGGTGATGGCAGGTATTTTCACTCAGTACACACACAAGCACACACATTTGCAGCGTAATTAAACATTTTAAATAAAAATTGTAGTACTGTTGCTGCCAAACATGGAAAATATATTTCATTGATGTTCTTTTATATTAAAACTTCCTTAGAGAGGGAGAGCTCGTGTATCATTCAGGAAACACAAAACATACATTTCATATTTTATGAATTTGCACCCCATGGTTACCTTTGCTGATCTGCTGAGTCGACACCAGTGCAAAAACATCTTATGCCCTAAAGACTAACAATTGAATATGAGCACTAATGAACCTCTTTCATTCCTAATCATAAATAGTCACTCCAGGGGACCAATCAGTGATAACATATGTGTAAACATTCACTATACTGTAAAATCTAATATTCAGCACATTATCTGATTAGGGCTAAGCTTTCAGGGAAAATTTCTGCAGAATTAAAGAAGACAGAAGAATAGCCCACAAGCAAAAATTAACACCTTTTCAGCCTAGAAGTGAGCTTTGCTGACTTTGCAGCTACAGTGAAATTGCTACACCATCTTCTACTTCTGAGGAGCAGTGCTTATCTTCTTCTTGTTGCTACACCACACATTGCTGTGTTTTTTCAGGTTTCAAGTGAAAGTGCAATTATCCATTTCACTCCACTTGCTAGGAGCCAGGAAATGTGCAACAGAAACGCAGAACTCACTCACAGGACTGTAGAGGATGTTGTATAGATGTACAGTCATGTGAAAAGGAATCTTCACAACAAGTAATTGATTTCTTTATGACTTTATCAGTCTCTCACATCACTGTGGAGGAATTTTGGCCCACTCTTCTTTACGGTGTTGCTTTAGATCATTGAAGTCTGCAGGCATTTGTTTATGCACATCTCTCTTAAGGTCCTGCCACAGAATTTCAGACAGGTTAAGGCCTGGATTTTGATTGGGCCATTGCAACACCTTGATTATTTTTTTCCCGCCATTCTGTTCCAGATTTGCAGGTGTGCTTAAGATCACTGTCCTGTTGCATGACCCAATTTGGGGCAAGCTTTAGCTGTCATACAAATAGCCTCACATTTGACTCAAGAATACTTTGATGTACAGAGGAGTTCATGGTCAAATCAATGACTGCAATGTGCCCAGGTCCTGTGGCTGCAAAACAAACCCAAATCATAATCCCTCCACCACCGTTCTTGACAGTTGGTATGAGGTGTTTGTGCTGATGTGCTGTGTTTGGTTTTCACCAAACATGTGCATTCTAGCCAGTCATCTCCACTTTGGTCTCATCTGTCCAAAGTACACTTGCAGAATCTTGTCATTTGTTCAGATGGAGCTTTGCAAACCTAAGCCATACTGCTATGTTCTTTTTAGAGAGAAGAGGCTTTCTCCTGGCAACCCTTCTGAACAAGCCATGCAGTGTTTTTTTCTAATTGATACTGTCATGGCCTTTTAATATTTATCATGCTAACCGAGGTCTGTAAAGTTTGAACTGTAGTTCTTGTTTGTCCATCCATCCATCCACTTTCCAATTCAGTGCTGGAAACACTATAATTCCATTCACATATATTGTGGAGAAGATGAAAATAAAATAAAATGGTCAGTAAAAAAAAAAGTCTGTAATTTGGGCAAAGTAACCCCAAACAAACTATGGCAGCAATAGCATAATTATTAGCAGTGGTGAAAATGGACAAAGAGTAACTGGTGAACATTCTGTTCCATGGCTTGCCAGGCACCTTTCACATATCGCTAATATCCACTTCGTGTTGTGTACTGACCCCGGCTGCTAAGTGTAGATAGTGATGGAAGCGAAGGAGGTGAGGAGCCTAGAGGGTAGAGACTGAGGGCTGTGGTCTGGTTGGCAAAATACTGACATGCCTTATAGGGATGCCCACCTGGCTAGCCTTGGCTTTTTCTCTGTACCCCTGGGTGAAGGGGAGATAAGCCCTGAGAGGCAACCTTTATCCTCTCCAGAGCCCTCAGGGCCTGAGAGTTTCAGAGCTAACTGGAAAGGAGGCAGAGGTTCTTATCGGCCTGATAAGCCCACGCAGGAGCCGATTGCTCCAGGACCTAAATGAACACGAGAAGAGAGAAGGTCAACGGGACTAAGGAGTCTGAGTGTGAGCTGGCTTGTCAGAAAGTGCACATGCTGAAAAGACAGGAGGAAGTATCAGAGGAGGATAGTCATTTTATGTAACACACAAACTTAAAAACTCACACTAAACTAGAGGTCATATTGCAACTCAATCTATCAACTGAAAAAGATAAAGTTCTCAGCTGTATCCATCTTTAAACTTGCCCTTCATTTGAATGCCAACTACACACCTGTAAAGTCTTAACAATAGTCTTAACATTAACAAATTCTGTTGACAGAAACACATTTAATAATCTCTCAGTAGTCAAAAGCACCCCAAACCACCTCCACCTCCACCATCTCCAGTAGGCATTCCCAGAGTTATATCTTGGCATGATGACACACAATACTAGCCATGAAATTGTGGGCGCATGTACAGTAAATGATAATTACATGAAAACAAAAGATATTATATTCAGTTCAATTTCATTTACAAGCGCCAAATCACAACAACAGTCACCTCAAGGTGCTTTATATTGTAAGGTAAAGTTCTGTAATGTTCTACCGTGGAGTCATCGAGAGCATCCTCTGTAGCCGTATCACCGTCTGGTTTGGAAACAGCACCATCGCTGAACGTAAGTCACTGCAGCGGACGGTGAGGACAGCAGAGAAGACCATCGGGGCCCCGCTCTCATCCATCGATGAACTCTACAAGAAACACACTGTTCGCTGTGCGAGCAGCATGGTAAAGGACCTGTCCCACCCCTGCCATGGACTGTTCACCCTTCTACCATCTGGTAGAAGGTTCCGGAGCATCCAGACCACCACCACCACCAGGCACAGAAATAGCTACTTTCCCCAAGCAGTCAGGCTCCTCAACACCCTACCACCCCCAAGGGCTGATACTCATCTACAAATCTCTCTCCCTTTGATTGTTCCAGAAAAGACATGCATCTCTTTACATTTCTGAACATTACCTGCAAAAAAGTGGTAACACAAAACTGGAATTATAAAGAACATAACCAGCTCAAAACAATACATTACCCTTAAAGATGCACTGGCTAATTGTTAGTAATTTGGCTAACTGTCGGCTAAAGGTAGTTTGATGAAAAGCTTCATTAAAAGTGATTTATTTATTTAAGTTTTTTTTTTTCTGGAACAAAAGGGAGAATAAAACCAAAATGAGCAAACTTTGGCATTTTGGAGTGCTTCTTTTAGAAGAATGGGGAAAATTCTTAGAAAGAATGAACAGAGCTCTGGCGTGTCTGTCAGAGCAAGTTTAAATGTGTCTATTATGATTTTTGGGGTTCCTCTAGCTTGGAGCAGCCAAACCCACAGATAATTTAGGATTTTCCTCAAGTGATTGATGGGAATTTTGTCTAATGTTGTGGATACTTTCAGACAAGACATTTTCTCTGTGGATGTGCACACCATTAAAAGCAATACAATTGATAAGGTATGAGATGTTTTGTTTTTTTTTCATCATGAAATGGATATAGTAAGTAGAGCTGACACAGACTCAAAGCCAGGGCACTAGCACATGACTGTGCCCCAGACATATGTTTAGGTGCAATAAATCATGATATTAGAAGTTGTCATGGAGTTAACATCACTTTCACAGAGCATTCATTCACTTTTCTGACATTTGGAATTAGAGCCAGATACCTTTGTCCCAATGCCAGAGAATTAAAAGTGAAGAGAAATGGTAATGATAAAAATAAGTTGGACTTGTGCATTAGCAGACATGCAAAGGAAGTAAAAGTGAAACAGGTGAGCCATACTTCCAAGAGAAGGTGGCCAATGAGATGAGCTGAAATGGCAGTCTGTATTCAATTTGAGATGCAAGGCTGTTCTATTACTGTTGTTCTGTTTGGACTGGGATGTCAGCAGATATTACTTCAGCACATCTGTATGGCAGTGGAGACTTGAGTGCTTTCCACTGTTAACACCTATTACATGCTTACTTTGTGGACATTTCTTTGCATTTGCAAATTTTACATAAACTATATATACTATATGGTCTCTCTCCTTTCCTTCTATTTAACTTGCTTCGGATAAGTAGAAACAGGTGTACTTACTGATAGCAACATTGCGACATAAATTCTTTCTATTTCTTTCATTCTTTATATAGGGTTAGGGTTCCGACAGTATACATACCACATGTTGTTGTTGATATGCTGAACTACCTTATCAACAAAATATTTTCAGATTTCAAGATTCTCACATGGTGACATTAATGATCCCCCAAGTGAAGTAAATCTCTCTTCACTTGAGGGATCACAATATTTAAGATTAGTGGCAATAAGGAGAAAGTATAGGAGGGGAGGGGTGGTTTCTTCAAATTATTTAATTACAAATAAGCCCCTTTAGCAAATTTCTCTGAATTCTTCTGTGGGTTTCCCCTTTTTTACTCAAAAGTTAAAGCTGGTAATGATTCCCCTTAGCCATTTCAGCTCTTGTTTTTCATCTCATACCCAACTCCCTGTACACACCTCCCAACTACTGAAGTCCTGTTTATGATTCATTTTGGTAAAATAAGAATTGGAAGAAAATATGTAAAACATATTCCTTAGGGGATACTGTGGATCCATTGACCTGCTGTGGACTTCTTTATGTGCTTTCGTTTCTATAGTCTATTATAAGAGGGGTGCTACTAGATTTTTTTTTAAAATGCACCTTTTGTGTAACGAAAGGCCTACTTGCAGAAAAAATCAATTTATGAAACCTCTTGATATGAAATGTCAAAACTTACATCGGTTTGCTTTTTGGTGATCCAACACAGACATTTCTCTGAAGACTCTCATGTTGAGGTGATGCTGAGAAAAGAGGCCTAAGTGTATGTGGCTTCAAAACCAGTCATCTTTCTCTAATCTTTGGATCAGCGTTGAGAGAAATGGTCTCCTCTCCAGGCTCTTTATTCTCTCCCACATGTGAAACTTCACCTTAACTATGGGATATCTGTAAATCATCTTCTTGTTTGGGTTTGTCTGCAGGAGGCTCTTTGCTTCTGTAACTTTGAATCACCTTCTGAAAAACACATTCTCAGATCTTTAAGGACCCTAAATATGACAAGTAAGGGATTTAGCCTCCTTCTCCATTTACTGAAAAGAGAGAACCACAGCAGGTATTTCAACAGAGTCTTCTTACATACACTATCATTATAATGCTTTTACAATAATTTTTAGATGACATATTTTTACAACAATTTATCCAAAGAAGGTTTTTTATTTTATAGCTACCAGGGTTGAGTGTGTTTTAGATCAATGGCAGCTATTAAACAAACACTGCTGATATTCATCTTTACAACATGTTTAAAGTGCTCCCTGTATCATATACCTATATGTTTTTGGCACTTCTACCCACAAAATACATCATTCCTGTCCATGATTGAAGAACTGAAAAGACAACACATCTGGTTTCTTCTGTCCTTCATGTGGCAGCAGTCTGTAGCTCAGCTACCAGATTTGAGATGCATACCGAGCATGACCTTTGTCAAATGCCAGCTGTTTAATTGTTGTGTATTACAACAACACTGGAAATTACTTATTTGGTAAATACAAATACTTTGAACAG
Organism: Heterochromis multidens; assembly: GCA_015108495.1. Classification (NCBI taxonomy): domain Eukaryota; kingdom Metazoa; phylum Chordata; class Actinopteri; order Cichliformes; family Cichlidae; genus Heterochromis; species Heterochromis multidens. Next base: position 9,268 of record VUQS01022270.1, on the reverse strand, counting down.
AGGACATGATAAAGAGCTTATACTAACAGCCACCCCACTCTTCCAACTATTTAGGCCTTCTTTGAGTTAAAGTAATAAATACATATATGTATTTATAGGAATAAATACATCTCCAGAATTTAGTAGAAATCCATCTTATTATATAGAATTTGAAAGTGTTACTTGTTATCTCAGATTTTCTCGGTTCAGAATCCAGCCAACCTCTCTGTTGAGTCATGTATATGCTTTTCTATCACCTAGGATAATAGACAATCAAAAAATGCTCATTCACTGGACAAGGCTATTGAATCAGTAAAACTTGTTCACAGTAGTATTAGTTTCATAGATAAAACTAAGTTATATAACCTATTGACATATAGTTTTACATGTATGGATTGGCGGATTCATACAGGATAAGGTATCCATCTCCTCAAATCTCCTGTTATTGAGACAACTGAAGAGCTACTGTCTGTTTTGATGTCTGGCTTAGTCATCAGAGGATGAGTATGAAAGCTTTATTGTAACTGAAGAATGCAGCTAAGCAGAGCTGTGTGGCGTGCAGTAGGATGATGAATGGAGTGACAGTCAGGGAAGTGGTTGAGCAGTCTGACAGTAGATGTCTGGAGATGAGGCACTACCCACTAGACCCTTAAAAATGCCTGACAATTTCAGATATCTTGCAGGACCATTGGGTATTAGATGCTCGTATATAAATTGGGTTATACATTATAACTTTGACTTTAGGTTATAACCTAGGTCTAAATACTGTATCTAAATACTTAAATGCAGTTTTCTGTTGTATTCTCATGTGCACAGGCTTCTAATAGGGTGTTTTGCTTACGTGAGCATTTGCGTGATCTAAAAGAGGAGGCCTGAGCCTGATGTGCCTCATCTGGTCTCAGAGATCATTAGACTCCTGTTCACTGGGTCCTGGGGGGAAAAAGAAGCCATTAGGGTTCACAGGGACCACCATTCGCTCTTCCAACAAAAGCATTAGGATAAATTTTAGGTTTGAGTTTTACTCTAAAGAAACCTGGATAAGCTTAATTTTCCTTGACTGCAGGTACCAATCTTATTATACAACTTGTGAATGTGATTTTTTTTAATGCTATTATTTTCCAAGTAATCACTTAATTTAATGAATTTACTGTTGAGTTCCTGTAGCTGAAGTTGATATGTTTTATTGATGGTCTTGTACCACCTTTAAAATTCTCCTTAAACAAGTTTCCATACTCTGTGTGTGTGTGTGTGTGTGTGTGTGTGTGTATATACACAGTTTATATTTAATTATAGTTAAATGTAACTGTTATTTTACAGTCATTTTACAGTTTTAAACATAAGCATAAACAAAAGGAATTTGCACAGCTAAAGAAAGTGATTCAGCATTTTGTTAATAAATGTTTTCATATATTTACTATACAAAATATTTATTCTGTTATAAAGACAGTTTATATTCAAAAATATAATTGAGGCAGTTGATACAGAAAATGTATTCATTTTCTAATTAAATGAAATTCACATGGCTGGTAGCAGTGGCTGGTAGGTGTGTGTGTGCGTGTGCGTGTGCGTGTGCGTGTGCGTGTGTGTGGGTGTGACACACAGTAGATAATGTATAAACAGAACCATGGTGCATTCACAACATATGCATGTGCTCTGTTCAGTCAAGTAACAGTTCAAAGGAGAGGTGAACAGCAGTTAATAGAGATTAATTATGTGGCATCCACTCCAGTGGCTGCACGTCATCACTGATGCTTGCCAGATTCCATGCCACATCTCCATGTCTTCATCACACTGAAGCATGGAAGGATCTCTCCTCTGTGGCAGATCTCCATACTTTTATGTGAACTCCCATCCCTCCCTTCTTTCTGTGGCTGGGTTGCATTATTTTCTCCTTAGAGCAAAATGGGATCTTTCAGTCTGCGCTACAGTCGACTGGCCTGTATCAAAGGCGCTGCATGCTCTAAAACCCAATGGCAGTTTGATCATTCTTTTCCTTTCTTCCATTTCCATCGTAAAAGGGGGTATTTGTGCTGGGTGGCCAGGATGTAATGCAGTTGGATCATCTCTTGAGTTACAGTGCAGGTTTTAGTGGTGCCAGTGATATATGGCCTACAGTTTCAGAGGAAGAAATGTCATGGCCGTGTAAAGGGTCCAAGGAGCCCTTTCTCCTCCTGACACAAGAAAATACACACACACACACACACACACACACACACACACACACATTCACAGCCTACACTGTAAGTGTAACTTATAAGCATAGTAACATTGACCATGGGTGGACTAAGTGAAAAAAAGAATTTAATGCACCTTGCACTTAATATGAGCCATAATGTTTATGGGTTACTTTTGATCTATCCCAGTGGAGATATTTCACTAATGTGCTATATAGCCATGAGTTCTAGCTGAGGAAAATGGTATTTGCAGACAATTCATGGATTTGCTTCAACCTGTTTAGGTATCGAGTTTGCAAGAGATGACTGTGCCAGAAAGCAGCACGTATTCTTTTCCTTTTGTCCTGGAAAATCACTTTATTTTTCCTGTTTTTTGATTGAAAATATCATCCGATATCCAAAATGTACTAAGTCTGAGAAATATTGCCGCATACTTGTTTTGACCAATGTTCTATATGCTAACTGTAGACAGATTTGTATTTTTTCTCATCAGTGTGCACAGGTTGAAATGTGATAGAAGCACCCTGAGGTCCTAACCAGCATCCTATGATGCTGTGCATGTGTGTGTTTTTCGGTTAAAGTGTGATAAAGATTTTATTTTTCTGTTGCAGAAGGATAGAAATGATTGAAATGGAACTTTGTTTTTTAGCTTTGCTCTCAAATTCCACCCCAAAAACTGCTTCTGGATTTTATTTCCCAGTCTGATTTTTAGTGGCTGGAGAATATAAAGGATGGATATGGGCTTTGGGCTTTGGGGTGAATTCCAAACGGGAATGTGAACTTCTCTGTTTCTGTTTCCTGTGGCCTACTGTGCCAATAAGTATGAACAAACTTCTGTTTCTTTTTTAGAAAATATCCCTTCCATAGTTGTGAATGTGTTTTCATTTTCAAGAGGTTTAGCAGACTGAAAATCTTTCCACACAAATGCTCAGTTTCTTACATGACTATGTACACATATTTCAGTATCACTGTTCAGGGTCAAATTATGAATGGGTGACAGCTGAATACTATTCAGTGTTAGGAAAAAGAATATATTTTGATGCCTTCAATGCCAAAGGGTGTCCATCTGTGGGTTAGTATTGTCCCTGTGCCTCACTGACTGTCATCTATTTCTTGAATGATAAATGAGTGTGGAGGTAAATGAGCTGTTAGGTATCAGCTTTGAAACAGACTTTTGCTCTGAATTGATGTGGTGTGACTCCTGAAACCAGTATGGGATTTTTTTTGGATAATCTCCAATTTTTTATCTCTGGAATCCTTAACTAGTTATGTTCCATTTCAGAGCAAAACTCTTAGAAAGGCAATTCAGACATATACCCAGACGCACATACGTAGAAGTGACCTTAAGGTAGCACCTCAGCTTAAAAGAGGTCATCCAATCAGTGGATACTAAGATATTACTGCAGACTGTTAAAAAATATGACTTGAGTGATGAATGGACAGATTAGAGGTTCTGTATATCACAGGTCCTTATGAATCTTGCAAACTAGGCCAGATGGACAATAGATAGAACTGAAGATTTGTGGTTTTCTGTGGCAGCAGAGAATAAAAGTTTAATTGACAATTCAATTCTATTCTATTAAATAGTCCACTGGGTAACGGTTTAGGAGTTATGAAACAAAAAAGAAGAAGAAAACCTTTATCATTTTTGGCCCATAAGAAGTTTGGTCATTGGTGATGTCAGACTGACTGACAATCAGTCTACACTCAAATTGAAATGGTTTGTTGCATCAATGTGAGTGCAGACTGCTTTGGCGATGAAACAGACAAGCTCATTTTCTATTCTTTCCCTAAAAAGATTTAAAAGTTTAGCAATTTCTCCGGCTGGCCAGGAAAGCTACATTTTTGTCTTACTTGTGTCAAGACTGATTAGGTCTCATTGAATGGTACATTTCATAGTTTCCCCAAGGAGAATTAAATCTGTCATTTCAGTGATTCTGGTTAAATCTGTGTCAGAGGTATTCATATTTTTCCTTTGACATATATTTTCCCCATTTTCCTTTTTTGCATCACTATTCATATCATTTAGGCACGCAATATAATCCAACAGATGACTGTGTGTATACAGTTACAAGAAAAAACTTCACGATTCATTACTGATAAAATGTGGTCTGATCTTCTGTTAAAACACAATCATAGACAAAGATTATCTGAGTAAATTAAGAAGACATAAAAAGAGTTGAGCTTTTTATGTAGTTATCAAACACACTGGATAATAACTCGGTGCTGGATGGAGGAAAAAAAAAATCCAAAGAACTTATGGGTAATAGCTTTTCCAAAAGTGGTTACTGATAAAGTCTACTCTTCTCAAGAAAGATTGTGTGAACCATTACAGATTACAACAACTTTCACATGACCTTAGAAGAAACATTATAGAAGTGCACATAGCGCAAAAAAGGTCAAAGTATTTGCAGATTTTTCTACAGCTTGCATAAATCCTTACTTATTGTTTGTTCACTATAAGAAAAGCACTGAACAAGAAGAGTGTTATTGGAAGGATACCACTAATAAAGAAAACCACTGCTCCTCCACCAACTGGATCTTTCTAAACACTTGTTGGCCAGTGTTCTTCATAGAGATGAGACAAAATTGTAACTTTTTGGGAAAAAAGTACAAGGATATGCACGGAGGAGTAAAGGCACTGCAAACCAACACTAAGGCTTCATCTCAATTCTGAGGCATGGTTTGGGTCCTTTGCTATGTTTGAGCAATCATTGATGGAACAGTGAGCTCAAAATGGTATCAAGAAATTGTAATTAAGAAGCATAGGAGGTTAGTCCAAGAACTGAAGCTAAGGAGAGGATGGGTGTGTCGTAATCGGCAAGATGTGCAGACTGAATGTTGAATGGAAGACCCAAATGCACACACGCAGAGGCAGACTGGGGTGAACTAAAAGCGAGCCATTTATTGTCAGGCTGTTGAAATCCAAAAGGCATAAATTCAAAACGGGCAAAACACATAATTAAAAGGGAGAAACTGAAAACTGTAACTGTCAAAACCTAGGACTAGAAAAATACAGTACCTGAAATATAAAGCTAAGGAAGACACACTGGAGCGAAGAGACACTGGGGTTAGGGGAACAGGCACTGGAACATAAACAGACGTTCTGACACAGGACAAGGGGAGACAGCGACTATATATACACAGAGGGGCAATTAGGGGAGACAGTTGGGGAGAACGAGACATACCTGAAGTGAATAACAGAAGATGAGACAAAGGAAGCAAAACTAAAGACAAAGCGCAAGGAACAACAATCTCTCAAAATAAAGCAGGAAGTGCAGAAACTAAATGGGGAAAACCACAGACACATGAACAAACTAAATACAGGAGACTTGACACAGGAGTAAGGAACACTGAGGGAGAAATTAAACTAAATCAACTCGTAACTAAGAACAAGACTTAAGACACTAAAAAAATTATGACGTAAATATAAACATTAACCAAACTGAGAAAAAAAACAAGGCTTGGAAGGTCCAAAAACTCAAAACGCTGGGCAAACTAACCCAGGACCGTGACAGGGTGATGCAACAAGACGTGACCCAAAGCAAAAATTCAAATGTAGGAATAGCATAGTTAGAGTGCTGACCTTAACACACTGGAGATGTTGTGGCTTGACCAGAAAAGCACTGTTCCATCAGGATATTGATGACTGAAAGAGTTCTATGGGGAGGAATGGTTAAAAAAAATTCTCATTATCATTGCTAAAGTCTCAGTCAGCTACAGGAAAACATCTAATGAAGGTTTTTACTTCTAAAGGAAGTTCTATGAATTACAATCAAGAGTGTACTTACTCTTTACAGCCTGCACTGCAAATAATCACTTGCAGTTATGTGTACTACTTTGTTCAATAAAGACATGTAGAATACAAATGTTTGTCTTTTAGTTGTTGAGTCTGTGTAATATATCATTATGACTTAGATGAAGATCAGATGATAGTTTATAAGTAATTGATGCAGAAATCCTTGTAGATTTTTTTCATGTATCTTTTAGCTTCTGTTTATTGCTCTGCCTTTAACAGTTTCTGCAGGAGTTTGTGTGCTCATCTATGGGCCTACCTCTTTTGTAATGTACATGTCTGTGGGTGTCTTGTTATAAACCATCATTTGGGCTCATGCTCTGTTTCCCTGAAGCTTTTCTAACAGGGCTTCTGTGATTAATGACCACTCAGTGCCTAATAAAAGCATGTAAAAACAAGGAAGTATGTCAACATGGCACAGCACCCGCAAAGAGCCAGGACCGGGTGGTTGCATTCAAGCTCAAAAACACGACACACTACCCTGTCCAGGCCTGTGTATTTCACAAATGTTTGACTTGCAGTTACTCATTAGCCCATTTGAACTTGCTTTTGTCTGGCTGTTTGTTGTCCTTGGAGTCTGTTATGCTACTATTATCATCTCCAAAGCAAGACAAACATTTCTTGCGTTGCTATGTTCAGTAGAAGTAAACAAGTTTGCAGACACGAGCAGAGAACTGGTATTAGCTTTTTTTTTGACAAGGTATATTTGTCATACTTTGCTTTTGTATTACTTTGGCACACTGAAATGTGCACTGCAATAGAATTTAATTATGAAAAAAACAAACATGTCACCAGAGTTTATTAGATGATGAGTTTTCCTATATATTGCTTTGAATTAGAATCAATAAGGCCATTTATTTACTGTTACTTGTGTATATTCTAAGAATTTTTTTGTTAAGTCTTTGTATTTCTACTTTTGTGTACCTTGGTGTCTTAAAACAAAATATGTGAATGTATGTGATTATCAAACACCATTGTTAATGATAAATACTATACTTGAATTATACTTGAATTTGAAGATTTCACCCAGAAAATTATAATCAACTTTTTTTTTTCCCCTCTGGTTCTTTACATTTTAATGAAACAGATGCTGGCTCGAATGGCCCAATACACACATTATAATGAGAATGCACATTTGACTGTGTATGATTATTTTCAAAGACGTGTGTTCACCATGTGTCCACCGCAGTGTGTGTCTGGCTCTTCCTGGTAACATGTGGCAGACCATTAGTAGGGCACTCTGACTGAATAAAAAGCCTGTATCATCTGCAGCTGCACTTAACCTATCACCAAGCCAGGAATGTCCAGTATAGCTGGTAAGCAGCATGAAAACAGCACCTAAAGTCTGCCTCATCCTGGCTTTGGTGTGGGAAGGAACAGCGTGGCCAAGGGTGGGGAAGGGCTCTGATGTCACGCTCCTGCTGATTGATGGATGCAAAGCTAGCCAACATAGAAACCTTATTTGAAAAGCAAGGGTATGGAAAGATTGTTTAGAATGTGGTAGTGTCCTATAAAAGCTCTGTGATGACATTTTTCATTTTTTGTAAATCTGATTTTTAAAATGCAACATCACAAGGTGACTTTGTTGATCCCTGTACTAACATCATAGCCATCTGAAAGTACCTGGGCACATTTGCCATAATTTTTCAGAGGCAAAGGAAGGCAGAGGTAAAGACACTTGGGGTCTGTGTGATTTGTAGTGCAGCTGACTTATTATAGTGCAGGGACAGACAGATGCATACATATTTTAGATGAGGCCAGTATCAAAGATGAAGGGGTAGGTTGGTAATCGGGACAGATTGTGTGCTTTGGCTGAGGGACAGGATGCTGTTGGGTAGGGAATGGGGGGAGCATATGGGCTGAATTCTGAGGGGTCTTGGCCCACCTTAACATGTTGGGCACGCAAAGACGGCCCCCTGAAGACATGTAGGCAATGCCAGGAATCTTAAGCCATGTAGTTGTGCCAAGAGCTTGCTATTGAAATCCTCCCTGCTGCCTTGGCTACAACATCGCATCTCTTCTCCTCACATGTACTTTCCTCCAATCGTCTTTCTACCCTCTTCATTTTGTCTCTGTGCACTTCTTCAAAGTGGACCCCTCTGGTGATTAATCCATTTGAATAAGTATCTTTTTCCACAGGACAAGATGAGCTAAGTGGCCATAGGGGCACAAGATGTGAGTAGAAAACTGAACCAACTGGCTGTCATTGGTTGAAATAATGTATGGCACAGCCTAAAGTAGGAATGCTGGCAGGAAAAAAATAAAATAAAAAAAACACACACACACAGTTGAAAGAAGCCTGTAGAGAGTCATTTTAATATCTTTGATTTTAATGCTGTGGTTTGTTCTTATTGACTTCAATGACCAAAGACTGCATATATTTGTTTTTTTTTCTACCCAGGGCACATTTTTTTTCTTATGATGGTCTAGACAAAAGCACCCATGATGGGTTGGTGTGCATTTGATCAAACTTTATTAAGTGATTTGTGTGTGTTTGCAGAATCTTTGACTGATTTGCACACTCAGCACAACTGGAGTTTAGTGGGTCTGTCCAGGCAATGACTCATCTAATACTCATATGCCAGTATCCACAGCAAACACATTTCATCATGCATGTGGGAAATGACACAACAGAGATTCTAACATATATCAAAATCATAGGGCACATTACTGTACTTTTATGTAATAAGGGTTTTAACCTTAAAGACAAAATGCAGACCAAGACTGCATTTGCCATCCTTGCATGAAGTCAAATTTAATAGAATTGGCTTTGAGACAGGCTAAAACTCCATGAAGCCCCATTGTTCCTTAGACTCATATGATGAAAACAGCATGCAGAACATAGTGATTTAAGAGGCACGTGCCTTTAAAAACTACAGAAAAGATAAGCTACCACCTATTGTGTGTGCATTTTATTACAAAAGGAACCGTTGTTACTGCTACTCTTATTGCTGCTGTGGTACTGGATCTTAAAATGGTTCGAATAGTGAGCCCTCTTGATGCATGCTCAATAATCCAGGTAAAAGAATCCCAAAAAGCTGAATCTGTTCATCTGGATGTAGAGTTTTTTAGTGGGAGAAACGTTTCGTCACCTCTGGTGACTTCTTCAGTCTCAGCTGACTGCAGGCTTCCCCAACCTTATAAACAGTACATTTGCATAATAACCGAAACTAGCACCATTGACTAACAATGGGCCATGAGGTCAGTTTCATGATCATTAATATTCAAATTGTCATGACCATTGATCAATGGCCATGAGTACCATTCACAGAGATTGGGAAATGGCTGCAATCACAGCACTGTAAGATGGTGAAAGATG
>VUQS01022268.1:0-13014 GCA_015108495.1 Heterochromis multidens | reverse complement strand
CCTCATGGAAACGCTTGCATCAAGCATGCCGCAACGAATTTTTGAAGTGATCAACAATAACGGTGGAGCTACTCATTACTGAGTTCATGTTTGGAACTTTGATTTCTGTTTTTGGGGGGTTTACGGGGTTTTTTGGAGGTGTGGTCCTAAACTTTTGATCAGCTGTGAAACAGCCTGTTTCAGTTTAAGCGTTGTTTTCAATACATTGCATGCTCAAAAAAATGTTTAGTCTCACTCCCACTTCTTCTGTTGCATGTTGAAGCTCTACTTGGAACCTTGTTACGATCCAACCATGCAACATATGATTTTTTGCCATTTTTCAAGTGGTCTTAAGCCTTTGTACAGGACTGTACCTTGGTGCAGTCCCTCAGTTCATCCTCTACCAAAAACGATTAAGCTCCTTTTCCCTCTCTTTAAGACAATCTTCTGTCATTCATTCTAATAAACCACATAAGTTCAAACCATTCAAATACTGCATAACATGGACAAGAAGCCAAAGCAATTCAACCAGAGACAAACTTAGTTTTCTGGTGGAAATCCAGCTTTGCATTCTGTGCTGCTCAGGATGCACACAGCTGCTAGTACTGCTGCTTTTTTTTCGCCACAATCAATGACTTTTAAAAAGGAAAAAAATCTGTTTTATAGCCTACATGAAAATATTTGTTGACATCCCTCATAAAAAGAAGGCTCTAACAGCACTTTGGTGGCTTCTGTGCTCACAGCTCTGTGCCTGAGATGAAGCACACTCGGCCAACAGTAGCAGCCTGAGCTGTAAATGAATGGAAGAAGACTGTATGAGCCCTGTAATTTTAAATGGAGCTTTTCCCAGGAAGGTAAATATTTTATTAGAGGGCCACATTATGCCCACATTGCTGCTATTTTTTTTTTTTTTTAACTTATCAATACCAGCCACAAGAGTTTTGCTGACTTTCAGTACAAGTAACAAACACACATTAATCTCCACAAATTGTAGACACCAGACACCAGGACAAAATCAGCACCAATGGCACAAAAACGGTTGCATTTCACTCACCGTTTGAAGAGTTCCTTCAAGGAGGTTTACTGGTCCATATCCAAGCACCTGTTTCTGCGATGGTGGTTTTTGAAGTCCACCTGCCTGCTGCTTGCTAACCTGTATTTCCCACAGTGCAATAAAGTCCAGGTTGTATTATTTCATAGATTGTTTTTTTTGTTGTTGTCCTACAGCAGTTTTGCCACAGTTTATGCCTTTAAAATTTTTTGTTTTGTTTTTTTTTTTCCAATCAGCTTCACCTGGTTTCCTGAGGTACACCCCCGGGATTCTGGCTACTGTAGGTGTGCAATACCATCTTTGACCGCTAACGTTGACGAGCATCGATCAGCCGTTAGAACTCAGAGGGGCGCTGTTTCAATCATTTGACGAACCCACTGGAGAAAAGATACCAAAGCACAGTACATTTAAAAAATGTATTTGTTAGTAAGCGAACAGTAATGTTTAATTTGACGTTACTATGATGACTAATCCCCAAGAATAACGCTATTGATAAAAAACAACATTTAGAATATTTAGATTGATGTTTAACATTGATTTGTTGTTTGGGGTGTTAAAAGAACCGTGTACTGATGATAACCACGATAAACATGTCATGTCAATCATACACCTATAATTATATTGTAAATAATAAAATTAATTATGATATTACACTATAGTTCTGTAGCACTTTGCAAAATCCAAGTTACAAAGTGCGTTACGGTGGCAACAAAATAAAACAAAGAACTGGAGACTAATAAACAGTTCAAAAGGAATTCAAACTAAACGCTTTCCCATTAAAAAAAGTTGTTTTAAGACTGGAGTTCCAGGCCATCACTGACTCCACCGACGTGATTTCCTCAGTTCCAGAGCCTCAGGGCTCTGACTGTAAACACTTGGTCCCATTTAGTTTTCAGCTGGACCCCTGAAACAGACAAAAGACCTCTGCCAGAAGATCTCCAGATAGATACTGATGCACATGGTCCTAAGAGGCCAGAAGTCTAGCTACAGGAGCAAGGTCATGAAGGACCCTGAAGGTAAAATCCTAAAATCCATTCTAAAATATTCTGGGAGCCAGTGTAACTGTGCAGGTGTTCTTTTTGTATGCTTCTGTAAAGCATACTTCCATGCACTTGTACAAAAGTTTAATTAATTTACCAAAAAAGACAACACTCATTAAATAAAATTATAGATGAATTTTACTGATAGGTTTATTAGTATTGTTTTTTTTTTAATTCTCTAGAGATATGATGATTATATCACTATGTATGTGCATAACATCTATCAGGATGAGTCAGGGCTGTTAACAGCTCACTGTGAATTAGAACTGTTATATGTTTCACAGATGGGCAGACACCTGTTATACTGAGACAATGACCCACTGTTAGCAGGTCAAAGGTCACTAGGAAATGCAAACACTCTGAATGACTTCTGAACAGACAGAAATACATCAGACATAATTCATCTTTACTTAATTAAGAACTCATAAACTACACATAGAATATTATATATTATATTATAAATATGTTCAGGCATACACATTTGTGTAAATGCTGTATACTGTATATTCACACACAATAACACAGCAGGGCTGCTAGATGAAATCCTCTTTTAAGATTTTTTTAAGACTTTTGTCCATATTAAAGTGACATGCAGTAAACATTAAGGCCTTTGGGAGCATTTGGGAACTTTCATATTTTGGCTATTTGAATTATTCTTATTGTGCATCCTTAAATATTTCTTTAGGATTGACACACATGTTGTTTTCTAGCTAATACAGGGTGACACAACCTGGAAGTGCAGTAGATTTCTCTAAGAAGCACAGTCATGTAGATCATATCTGTAATGACAGAAATAGGCTTTTACTGCACCCATATTTCTGTTTAATAACTATTTTGACTTAAAAAAAAATTAAAGTAAAGAATTGATTTAATGATAAATAAAATAACAATCAGCCCCAGCATGTCACTACTTCACTAAGAGCTTATTAGGTCATTACATGCAAAACATAAGAAATAAAATTAATATATTTATATAATAAATTTTTAATAAATTAAAAAAAGAAGGCCTAAATGGGAACAGGTTGCTGCACAAAACAAAAAAAGGGAATTGTGTCAAACCAACAATATAAAACCCTAAATTGTGGACTAAGTGTACACAAACAGACCAGAGCTGCAGTGTCAGCAGTCCAAACACTGGTGGAGCATCTGGAAACTTCATCCACTTCCACCTCTGACACTACTGCCAGCCTCCACCTCCCGCAGGCTGAGAGCCTACAGGGTGGAGGACATGAAGGGGACAGCAGTAAGCTTGAGGACCCAAGGGAAGTGTGCAAGGGGGAAACTCCCATGGGAGGCCAAACGATCATGCCATGTTAGCAATCAGGGCGACGCGACCTGGAAGTCTTGTTTTCTACATCAGACTCAATATGGTAGACCACTCTCTCCACAGACAGCCTGGGAACCCAAAACATCAGCAAAGCACGAAAGAAAGTAGGGATGCTGGATAATATACCAACATCTCAATAAAAAAAAATTAATAGTAATCTAATAAAATGTGAAAATAAAATTTAAAAAAATAGTAAAAGTAAAATATAAAACTAAAATAGATAAAAGAGACGATGAAAACACTACATAGTTGTCAAACAGAGAAAACATCAAAATCATAACAAGGACCTGATGTAGATTAAAACCACATCCCTAATGTAGAAGAGAGCAAATTGAAGCAGTACTGCTGCACTTCCTGATAAGATTAAAAGATAAAAATGACAAATTCAAAGACTCTTGAACATAGAATTATTTCTTAAAGAATTATGTTCTTATGTCAAGAGTTTTTTTTTTATATGAAGCTCCTCTTAAAAGTTTACTCTTCCCCTTCCTATTCACTAGCAATCTGTACTTGTAATTCTCTACATGACACCCACCAAGAAATGCCTTTACACCTGCAGTTGTCCAGTCGTCATATGGCAACAGTCCAATGAATAAAATCCTCCTGATAAGGGTCAGTTTTTAATTACAATCAATTTTCAGTTCAGCTGGACAGGTTTCTTTCAGTTAGTTATCATTTAGCTGCTCAACAAGTTTCAGTACTGATGCTTTTTGATATACTGTAGCTGGACTTGAGAACTGGGGTTAAATGGAGCGGCAGTTCTCTGGACGAAAATGCCTTGTTGATGTCAGAGGTCAGAGGAGACTGATTCGAGCTGATAGGAAGGAAACAATAACTCAAATAACCACTTGTTACAAACAAGGTATGCAGAAGAGCATCTCTGAATGCACAACACAGCAGCAGAAGACCACACTGGGTGCCACTGCTGTCAGCTAAGAACAGAAACTGAGGCTACAGCTCACACAGACAAACCAAAATTGGACAACAGAAGACTGAAGAAATGTTGCCTGGTCTGATGAGTCTCAATTTCTGCTGTGACATTTGAATGAAAGGGTCAGAAGTTGACGTAAACAACATGACAGCATGGATCCATTCTGCCTTGTATCAGCGGTGGTGGTAGTGTAATGGTGTGGCGTATATTTTCTTGGCACACTTTGGACCCCTTAGTACTAAATGAGCATCATTTAGCACAGCCTACCCAAGTTTTGCTGACCAGGTGTATCCCTTTATGTCCACACTGTGCCTATCTTTTGATGGTTGCTTTCAGCAGGATAATGTGCCATGTCACAAAGCTCAGGTAATCTCAAACTAGTTTCTCGAACATGACAAAGAGTTCACTGTACTCAAATGGCCTCCACAGTCACAGGTCTCAGTCAAACAGAGCACCTTTGGGTTGTGGTAGAACGGGAGATTCACAACATGTGGATGTGCAGCAATTGAGTTATCATGTCAACATGGACCAAAATCTCTGAGGAATGTTTCCAGCACCTTGTTGAATTAAGGCTGTTCTGAAAGCAAAAGGGGGTCCAGCCCAGTACTAGTGTGGTGGTCCAGTGTATCCTCTGCTAAAGGAGGTAATAAAGCACCTTTCCTTATTTTTTAGAGAATTCGATAAACTTCACTCAGTTATGAACCTTCGTAAGCAAGACTGACTGTTCAACTGCAGCCCTCTTCTCTGCCTCCTCACACGAAAGAGGAACTTTGCTCCAAGTCCAAACACACCTGAGACCGCAGTCTAATTCTCCATGCCTGCTCAGGTTACCCCTCAGACCCTGGAGCCCTGCCTGATCCACCGATTCCGGAGGTGCCGTGAACGTGAGCTTCAGCAGGTTTGATATTAAACTTGAAACCGACTCGTGGTCCTAACATCCAGTGTTGATGTAAAGGCTGAGAAAGACATCAAGTTCCCCAAAGTCCACCTGTTAACAGAAAGGACTCTTTTGAGCAGGTCTGGGAATGAGTCAGAAGTGTGATGCCAGTATGATTTGATTTTTTAATCTTTATTTACTACTAGGCTGCCTTTTTTGAGATCACCTTTCTTTGAATCATGGTGAGAATGAACACCTATTTATCTGAGAATAATCTGGTTTACTGAAGGAAAAGTCCTGATCTCAAACCCTTCCAGCACTCCACATATGGCTGATACTGGTTCAGGAAAACTTTTTGTCTTCCAGCAGCCAGCCCAGTTCTCACAGCTTCTTCATCTCTTTCATCATTTGGACCTCACACTGCACTCTCAGATAGCCTGTCGGGTGTGTTCCTGCTGTTCCTGGTTGGTTCGAGCTGGGGACCCCCCACCCTGCCCCTGGCTGAGTGCCGGACTGTGGAGGGCAGGACGGCGCCTTCACTACTTAGAGGACGAAATTCACCAGGTTCAGAGCTCCATCTGTGAGTGGAAAATGGGATTATGTCCTGCGGTTTGTCTAAATCCACTGACCCAGGGAAAAGAAAAGCTCTCACTGTGGTTTTTCTGAGGCTGGTGTCTGATTAAGAGCCTGAAACACCATTACAGAACATTTAAGGTATTCAGCTGGCGAGAGAGCAGAGCGACGGGCACTGACTACAGCAGGTGGAGCTTTATGAGGCTGAAACTCAAACATTTTAATGATATAAACAGTTGAACGTATGAATGAACTGAAATCTGACCTTGTTTTGATGAAGACTTCATTAAAAAAAAAAAAAAAAGCAGAAACACTATATATAGAAATGTATGAGGAGAGCAGAGACTTCAGTCAAAACTAATACACTGATCAAACGTCACAGTCATGTATTCAATAACATGAAGTCTGTGGACACCTGCTTTGGTGATTTACGTTTTGAAGAATGTGGCATATTCATAACTGATCAATTATTTGCACTTATAGCAACATGCTTATCTGCAAAGAATGGAATTACTGTTGTTTTGGAGAAGTTATTTTTTGATGCTACAGTTTACAGATGTTCCCTAAAAGCATCACATGCAGGCAACCATAAAGTTAGTGTTTTTAAAACAGACAAAGTCACTGAATGTGTATAACTGACTGTATCTGTGCAGACGGCAGAGAAAACCAAAGATAATTAAATAATATAAGAAAACACCCTTTCAAAGGTTTGCTTAGTTTTAGCACAGACTGTATATAGAAGATGGATGTAACCATCATTACATCGCCCACTGGTTTTGGACTCCAGATTCTGAAGCTCAGTGTTAGCATCCTGGCCGCCACCATGTTAGTTGTTTTCTGAGCCAGAGCTGATCGCATTTAGATGAGAGTGTAGCGTGTTATCAGCTAATGCGAGCAAGCTTGGTTAGCAAACTGCATTTCCAAACTGTACAGGTGCAAAGCTCAGACATATATATTCTAATTAGATTTACTAATTACTAGTAGGTAACAGACTAATAAAACACTCACTAAAACTTCAGTGGCTCCACTTAGGCCAATAGCAGATAGCCATCAGCTACTCTCTTTGTGAGCACAAGTGTCAATCAAAGTGGCCACGCCTCCCACCAGTTTTGATAGGAATAAACTGGATGCCCTGATTAGTCAGACCTGCAGGGACCAACACATTATTGGTCAGTTGGATTTAATACTCTGGCACATTGCTCTACACTTATACAACTTGTCGTTTTGAAGTTGTGAGTCATTTGTGTCTCATTGTCTCTTTTATCGCTTTGTCAGTTTTTTGTCCCTAAATTGTTGTTTTGTGTCCAAGTGGTCATGTTGTGTCTGTTTGTGGTTATTTTGCATCTCCTAGTGTTCATTTCCTACTTTTAGTGATGGTTTTGCATCTGTCTGTCTCTTAGTTATCATTTTGTGTCTTGTAGTGATCTTTTTTTTTGTTTCTTTGTGGTTTGTTTGCATCTCTGTGTGCTTTTTGAGTTCTATGACCTTTTAAACAAACATTAAAGGTTGTATACAGAGGCTCTGACTCAGGTGCCCTGCTGACCTGTCCAGGAAAGTGGCAAAACAGCAGCATCCAGATCAAATGCCTGTTTCTCTAACCTCCTGGGCACCATCGCCCTTGACATTAGCATTTAGCCTAAATCACAACTACACTCTCACAGAGCTGCAGACTTTTGACTGAGTTTTAAATGAAGGCAGTCACTTATGCCACACACAGGAATATACACCACATTTATAGAGATACTACATACGTATGTGACACTTCCCGTGTGAAGCATCTTGCAGTAGCTTAAGAGCAGATATTTGCAGTGTTTGCATCCGCTGAGGGACTCAAACCCTCGACCTCAGCCGTGCCTTGCTCTCCTCGTGGAGCTGCACAGGACACTTGATCCGAGTCATATCGGAGGGTTTAAATGGCTTTAAATGAGGGCTCCAGGGAGTGGTGAAGGGGTGAGGAGGGGTGTGTGTGTGAGGGGGAGGAGGGTGGCCGCAGAGGGGCATTCTGGGAACTGGTCATGCTGAGGCCTTCCTTATGGCTCTCTATGAGAAATGGAGAGAGTGTGACAAGAGCCAAATGGAGATGACAGCCAACTGGTTTGACTTCCTTTGCCATCCACACACACACACACACACACATAAAGGGCATCAGATCTCATCCACTTCTACTCTCTATTTTTTTTTCTCTTCCATAATTTTGTTTTGGAAAAACACGAGCTCGTGTTTCGTCTCTCTGAGAGCCACCAGCGCTCTCCAACTTTCATGTGTCCGTCCTGCTCCAGCCCTTCGATACTTAAAGACCTTTGTTTGGCCGCGGCGGGGTTGAGGGCAGATTTTGGCAGCCAGGCAAGTGCTGATAGGGACAAACTCCATAATGCAGAGAGAACCGCGTGCCAAGAGGCTAATGGCAGCTTAAAAAAAAAAGAAGCTGGAGGAACAGAGTGTGTTTGAGCGTCAGCTTTGGTGGGTCTGCCAGCGGAAAATATCTTCTGGATGCTGTTGTTCTTCAGAAGAGTGATGAGCTCATGATGTGTGTGTACTGGGGGGGAGGAGGGTGGGATCTCTGAGGACAGCTCACAGTTTAAAACCAGAATCATGGACCTGTGTGTTTACCCTCTTATGTCACCGTCACAGAACTGTGGTTATATTGGATTAATCGCGGCATAATAAAAATCCCGATACATGTGGGTCAAATATATGTGGAGGAGAAAATTAAGGGTACCTTAAATTCATCTTCCTGTGACTATCTTAAAATGTTTTCTTTAAAGAGGGACATTAATTCTACTCTTTCATGATACTTCTGAACACCAACAGACCCAAATGCAGACACTGAGAACAAAGATCAGAGTTAAAAGATTTACTGCAGAAGCTGTTCTTGTAGTGAAGGCAGTACTGGTCCTAGAGACATGCTGAGGAAGGTCTGAGGAAGTCACTGGAGGACTGGCAGAGTCGATAAGCTGGCATTTAATGTACAGTAGAGTATAAGTGCCAGCTCAAAGTCAGATGTCGGACCTCCAAGTCGGAAGTCCACGTTGAAGGTAATTCCAGATGAAAGTTCCAGCTGGGAACTTGGAAATCCCAATCCAATCCTATTTTATTTATAGAGCACTTTTTAAAAACAATTTAAAACAATAAAAAAAAAAAAAATCAAATAAAAAATAGAACACAACACTCTCATTCTGAGTGAAAAGCCAAGGAATAAAAATGAGTTTTAAGATGTGCTTTAAAAACAGGCAATGAGGGGACCATACTAACGTGGCCAGGGAGTTCATTGCTGAAAAAGCTCGATCACCCCTGGATTTCAGCCGGGTTTTTGGGACTGCCAGGATCACCTGGTCCATGGACCTCAGCAACCTTGAGGGAACATGTGTAGTCAGCAGCTCAGATATGTACAGTTGTGCTGATCCATTAAATGTTTAAAAATAAATAATAAAATCTTAAAATGGATCCAAAACCAAATGGGGAGCCAGTGGAGGGAGGCCAGGACGGGGGAAATGTGCTTGAGTACAAGTTAAAAGATGAGCCTCTGCATGTTGGACTAACTGCAGGCGAGCAAGGCCAACATAAAGCGCATTACAGTTGTCCAAATACAGTGTGATAAAAGCAGATGTTCATTAATGAGATGTTCAAAAATTTTAAAAGATCAAGTGGATTTGATCCTGGAGAAAAACCTCAAGTGGTAAAAACTGCTTATCTAGTTTAAAATCACCATCCAGTTTGACACCAAGGTTTGCTACTGTAGGTTTAACATACGGCTGCAGAGGAGCAGCACGGACACCACTGGGTCTGAACACAGTGACCTCACTCTTACTTTCATTGAAATTTAAAACATTTCAACTTCACCTGGAACGCACTATAAAACTCACATGTGGGAACAAAAACTGCTGCAGCGGCAGGAGGTCCAAAGTCCAAAAGGCAACATAACAAAAGTCCATACAGGGAACATGCAACAGACAAAAGCAGCCAGTGACAATGAGGCGCTGACTTTACATTCAAAGGCTGTCAGAGCTGAGAGCGATGTCATACCTGAACTGACCATCTTCCTGTTGTATTCCAGTTGTAGTCGGAAAAACAAGCTCCCTAGCAAAGTATTCAGCCATCGCTAGCAAGAAAAGCATACAATCAGATATTGACCTCTTCACCTTTATTAGAAAGACATATCTGAATGAAGGTTTGTACCAAGGTGACTAGATTTTTACATTTTTTTAGGATAGAAAGGTCATCAGCATATTTCCCAGTGTACACTGCAGCTCTCTGTGGAGGATTTAAAAAAATGCAGCTCCAATCTTAACCTTAAAATTTTATGTTCTGTACTCCTGCCTGTTCTTTCTGCTGCTGGTTTATTTGCTGTTAACAGCAGGTTGTGTCTCCCTCTCAGACCTCAGGATGTAGAATTCATCATGGTGCACATGCTGAAACCAGATCCCTGTCGGTTCCTGGGGCCTCCCTTGCCCTCACGCCGGGCGTTTATGGTGAGCGTGCTACAGTTACAGCGCTGCATTTGAGGCTAGACGGCCCTTTACTGCCAAAGGATGGAGCATTCCTCTGTTTTTGTCACAGCTACGCTCCTCGCTGCTCCTCCACCCTGAGGGAGAAAACGGAAGAAGAAGACGGCAGGAAGCTGAGATGATGCGAGGAGCTGGATCAGACTCGGGTTTGGTTTCCAGGACTGAAGGCATTCTGGAGCCATGTAAAAGAAACATATGAACAGCTGATGAGAGAAACACGTCGGCCTGCAAAGGATCAGATTTTACATTTTAGCTTTTAAATTTAACCAAACAGAAGCATGAACTCTTCTCATCAAACAAGCAGGACATTCAAAAGTGTAAAAAAGAAATTTTCAAGAAACACCTCATATAGTCTCAAAAGAGTTTTCCACAGGATTCTGTGCACAGGGCTCACAGTGATGTGAGAGACTAATAAAGTCACACAGGAAACCATCACTGCAACTTATTGCTGCCAAAGGAGGTTCCACAAGCTGCTGAATCATGAGATGTACTCAGGTTTTCACAGGACTGCAGAGAGTCTTCTTTCTTTTTCACATCACTCTGTGAGACTAAATGATGGGAATCAACACTTTTGTCACTGATTTGAACTGAAGAGAAGTCAGACACTCAAACTGTGTCCAACTGTCAAACAGGAAGGGAGGTTTGGAGGTGTGATGAGATCTAATTGCAGCAATTCAGAGGAAGTTAGTTTGTCCTGTCAGCCACTCAGCAGATGAAACAATCCTTAATTAGTTATTTCCTATAGATGGATAATAAATGAGAGGAAAAAAGATGAACACAGATTTGATAAATGTAAAAATCATGTGAATCACACACATTTGATTTTGGAGTGACAAGTTAGACTCAGCATTTTTTCAACATATTTCAGAAGACATCTTCTCATCCAACTGTCGGTTAAATATGAAGTTTCTGAGTTCTTTAAGTTTTTAAGTCTTTAAAATTTCCAGAAAACCAGCAAACGAAAACTTTAAATGACTCAATATTATAACTTGGTGTCAAGATTGTGGGGGGGAAGCCAATTCCCAAGTCAGAGTTATTAAACTGAAAACTTTATAGTGCAAACCTTTGAAAGAAAGGTTTCAGTCACATAAAAATTCTGCAAACTGTACAGCAAATGAGGGATTTACAGTGGAAGTAGTGCAGAAATTGAGTAATTGTTTTTTGGTGCAGGTTATTAAATAGTTAAAGATGCAAACAATTATTTATTTTGCATAATTTTGTTTAAAAAAATGTTTGATCAAATTAAGTTCAAATTGAATGAGTAGTAAAGCTTAAACAAATACCACCAGAATTTTAATTTATGTGGGTTCATAAAGGCCCAACAAACTCAGTTATTAAGCAGAGAATATCAGGTATGTTGAGGCATGCAGAGATAGTCAATATTAGTTTATGGACCAACTGCAGAATAAGCACGAGATTGATCGCTCTCATCGAGCAATGAGGTGTGCAGGAAGAGATTAATAAATATGATAAAACATAAAAAAAACCCCTTTTTTGTCCCTTTTGTAGAAGCTCGAGTAACATTTGAGTCACAAGCTTCACTTCATCTGTTTTTATTTAAATGTCAACTTTCTACTCCAGTGTGTAAGCTGATGCATTGCAAAACAAAGAGTTTTCTCTTTAATTCTCAGCTTCACTGCCTTCATTCTAGAAGGCAGGTTCCACTCAGGGTTTGGTTAGATGTTAACAGTCAATTAACTGATGGTGCTAAAGGTGGGATATTTGGGGGCTCACAGACGTTTAAGGGAATATAATGATTGCTTGTGTTTGGTTACACTGCAGTGCTGTTTTTTCTGATAATATTAAGCCTAATCTTATCTGATCATATAATAAGGGTTAATTTCTAGGGTTCTAGGGATCTTTCCTAAATAACTCTGGTGACATTTGGTGTACAATAAGTTTTTCTAACCACTTAAAGAATGTTTGGGTCCAACTGCTGACTCTCAGCTCATCAAATGGTCCTGGATAGGCGTTGATGTTTGATGGATACTTCACCATTTGTACAGAACAAGAATGTAACAAAGTGTGTGGACCACCAGGACAGAGAGGACAGGACACCTTTGAGCCATCGTTAGGATCTGACATCCAGAGGATGGTCGTGTCTTGCTTGGATCTGTGTCCGTGTTTGGGATCTCATCAGAGCTGTTGGAGCCCCCCTCTTTCTGTGAGTTCCCTCTGGCAGCTCGGCTGGAAGTCTAAGGAAGACTCAGGGAATCAAATGGTTGTTAAACACCAGGTTTCTGTGATCTTAGCTGCAGGTCTGCTGAGCCCCTGCAGGGCCGAGCATCCACGGGGACACTCTGTCTGCAGACCAACTCCAGTACCACACTGGTCACCTCTGAAACTGCTAACAAGCGTCTTAATAAAATTAAATCTTTTAAAATCACATCTTTATACCATTTATGATAAGAGATATATACAACTGAGAATAAAATGATATTGAATTATCAGGCTGTCCTAAAAACTCCCTGAAAAACCTTCAGATGATCCAAAATGCTGCAGCGAGAGTACTGACAGGGACTAGAAAGAGAGAGCATATTTCTCCCATATTGGCTTCTCTTCATTGGCTCCCTGTTAAATCCAGAATTGAATTTAAAATCCTTCTCCTTACATACAAGGTCTTAAATAATCAGGCCCCATCTTATCTTAAAGACCTCATAGTAACATATCACCCCAATAGAGCACTTCGCTGTCAGACTGCTGGCTTACTTGTGGTTCCTAGGATATTTAA
>VUQS01022265.1:3707-19356 GCA_015108495.1 Heterochromis multidens | reverse complement strand
CTCATGAAAGAATAAAGTTACGTTGGAACCAAGCACACCATTGTTTTTCTTGTGACATTACCAATAAGTTTGATGTGTCACATGGCCCTCTTCCTATTGAAAAAACAAAAGTTGTATCCAAGATGGCCGACTTCTAAATGGCCACCATGGTCACCACCCATCTTGGGGAGTTTGCCCCCTCACATATACTAATGTGCCACAAACAGGACTTTAATATCACCAACCATTCCCATGTTATTACGGTGTATCCATATAAATGGCCCACCCTGTAGATCAAGCGAGCAGAGGGGTAATTTTCTTATACAGTCTGACTTACGTTTGAAACCAGAAGAGTCACCCCCTACTGGCCATTCAAAAGGCTGCAGGTTTAAGCACTTTTGTTTTGTTGTCCAAGAATTAAATAATAGATGGATTGGTACTTATATAACTCTACTTTGTACTCTCCCCCATTCACACACATACAAGTGCTTTTTTTTTTTTTTATGCCTAAGTGCTTTTAACCTAACATTCACACATTCATGGCTGTGGCTCAGGAGGTAGAGCGGGTCGTCTACTGATTGGAAGGGCAGTGGTTCAATCCCTGGATACTTTGGCTATCCTCCAGTTGAAGTATCCTTGGGCAAGAACGATGCAAACATAAGAGTGTGTGCGAATGTTAGACAAGATGCTTAAGTATCGGAAAAAGTGCTTCTACGAAAGTGTGTGTGTGTGTGTGTGTGTGTTTGGGTGAATGAAGCTTGTAGTAAAATGTGCTTTGAGTGCTCAGTTACAGTAGAAAAGCACTATATAAGTAGGAGTCCACTTACACTCTGATGGGGGCAACTTGGGGATTAGGTTTTTTGCCCAAGGATACATCAACATGCAGCCAGGGATCAAACCACTGACCTTCCAATTGGTGGACAACCTGCTCTACCTCTTGAGCAGCCACAGCCACCCTAAAGCCATTAGCTAAAGTCATTATTTTTGTCTTCAGACCCTTGGTTTGCAGTCATTTTCTCAAACTGGCTCAGGGTAGCTGTGATGTTTTCAGAGAGAAAAGTCTCATCTTCTGGAGTGAGCTTCTCTCCCAGTTTTCTCAAGGTTGTGAGGATTTCCATTTTCTGCCATGACAGTTTTCCCACCATCACATCCCCGTCCATCTCTGCCAGTCTGGTTCTCAGCTGTCCCACCTGCTTCATAGCAAAGAGTCGTATCACCTCCGGGGTTTTGGAGGGTTGGTTGATGGCAGCCTGGATCACCAGCTGCATCCCACTTAGTTCGCCCACAAGTGTCATGTCTCCTGACATTATTTTCTTTAAGGAGTCATTGAATTCATCCAGCTGCTGCAAAGTTTCCTCCTTTGTTTCTTCATTCTCTTCCTCATCTGGTTCTTCTCTGCATTCTTTCTGGTCCTGAAGCTGCTGCATTAGTCTGTCAAGTTGTTCCTCCATATTCTGCCTCAATTTGCCAGTTTCTGATTTCCTTTAGAGGTCATCTTCAGTTAAAATTGTATTTTCAGGACTTTCTTAATAAACAGTTTTAAATCAGTCTTGGGCTAAGTAAAATGTTACCATTCACTGGACAAATTTGTCGTAAATTGAACAAAATGACCGTACTGGAAGAAATAAAAATAATAGCTTTACAGTGCCCCAGTAAGAACATATAGTATGTACAGAAGTTGGTATATCGTTTGAAGGAACACGGAGGCAAAGCCTGATGAAAAATACTGATTCTGTTGAATTATTTTGTTTTTTCTGCATCTGCACTCTTCACCTGCACCTAAGGGGAGGGCCACTTTTATCCCTTTATCTGCAGGCAATTATCAACTGCACTGTTACACCCAGCATGACATTTACTAAGACCTCTCAGAAGTTTGGCCAGTGGGCTGACAGCCGGGCCAACACTGTCTACGGTCTGGGCTTTGCCACAGAGCAGCAACTGCATCAGGTAGGCCAAAGTACAGTACTATTAAAATAGACTATCCATTTCTTATAGAAGGTTTGTGCTCCCTTGTTAAGATCATGACTTGCCCTCTATTGTAAAGTTTGCAGAGAAGTTTAAGGAGGTGAAAGATGCAGCTCGTCTGGCACGAGAAAAGTCACAGGACAAAGAACTGGCCAACACTGCGCTCACCATCGCTGCTCCTCAGGTGAGCTCTGTCCATTTCGAAAGCATGAACATGAAAGAAGAGCAAGGGTCTGCAAGTGTCAGCCAGAAGCTATAAATGTGAAACCTCTGTCATTACCCACAGATGCATGCAGTGACACATTTTTGGCATTTCAAGACTGAGCACAGGCCACGATTAGATGAATGCACCTGTATTACTTCCTGCAGTTCAGCTCTTAGACAGGGCTGCTGTGATTGAATCAAAGGAGGGATGGGGAGAGAGGGGAACGAAAAGCAAAAGAAATGTGAGCTGGGTCAGTTGTCTCAGAGGGAAGTGAAAGTGAGGAAAACTAGGACGACGGTAAAATTATCCCATGCTGCTCAGCAGTATACCACATTCACATTTTCTCCCCACAGCTACCCAGAAGCCTCTGACTTGAAACACTTGTAATGATGAAAATGTAGTCAGCTCAGGGCCCTTTTCATCAATAAAGAATAATCAGCATTCAGTTACATCTGCTTGATGTTGAGGAATATGCCTATTTCCTTTTTAATTCTACGGCTGAGCAGATTCCAAGTGACGTCTCTCACTCCTGATCGATTTAATGAACACGTTGGAAGAGCCAAAGCTCCAGAAAATTGCCAACCGCTTCAATTCATTGTACTTGCTAAGTGGCACTGCACTGCACAACTGATGCTTCTGACTGTGATCTTTTGAAAAGGTCATTTCTTATTGTGTGCTTCATGATTACATGTTTTTCTTTTCCGTTTTTCCACCTCACGGACTTCCTCTGCAGTTCTCACAGGTGAGTCTTTTGTTGGTTCCACGAGGAAAAACTGTATTTGGAGGAAATATAGAGCACAATAAACACGTGTGCAGGAAGCCTCTTTCTTTATTTTTTTTCCTGCTTCTGAATTTTGAATCATTTCATACCTTCTCTGATGAGCGGACAGCTCTCAGGGGATACCTAGAAACTCAGCTAAACTAAGCTCTTCATTTATCAGACCAAAACAGATGCTAAAACTATCTTATTACAGCAGTTAGTTCATCAAGACCAAGACAGCAAAGAGAGAGTCATTTATTATTGTTATCACAAGCTGTATAGCTTTGCTTGATTTTATATGCAGACTTTGACCTGAATGGGATTGTGATATCTAAAAGCAGGCGTCCTCTCTTCTGCTTGAATAATCCATTTAGAGTTGAGTCTGTATTTTAATAATTCTGTATTAGTTATTATGAGAGTGCATTTACTGATGTGTTTCTCAGGACCTCTCGGATGAACTCCAGTCTCCACCAGTGATGTGCGTGAATGGACCGGAGGACAAGCTGTTCCGCAGCCAGAGCGCAGACATCACTCTGTCTTCTGAGAAGGAGCGCATTAAAAAGATGCTCTCTGAGGGGTAACTGCACGCACGCACGCACGCACACAAACACACACACACTGGATCATTATTGACAACTGAAACAGTAATTTGATAGGAATTTGTATCAGCCACACATCATGGCCTTCTTCGGTGAATGGAGTCAAAGTCCTTCTAGGCAAATCTCACAACGCGACAGCCATCCTGGTAATGCCTTTGAATAGTCTTATCCGGCAGTTATTTATTCCTATACATGGGCTTGAATCAGTGAAACATGGCTGGTTAGATGTTTTGCATTTAGCCATTATGAAGAGGAAGACTGGCTTTTAGAAGTAGGGATGAGGCCATAGACTGTATTTAAAGAGCTTTAGTGGAACAAATTCATACAATCATGTGAAAAAGAAAGTAAGTACAAGTAAGTACACTCCGTGATTCAGTAGCTTGTAGAACCTCCTTTAGCAGTAATAACTTGAAGTAATTGTTTTCTGTATGACTTTATCAGTCTCTCACGTCATTGTGGAAGAATTTTATTTTTGTTTGTTTTTACAGTGTTGCTTCAGTTCATTGAGGCTTGTGAGCATTCATTTATGCACAGCTCTCTTAAGGTCCTACCACAGCATTTCAATCAGGTTGAGTTCTCTTTGACTGGACCATTGTAACACCTTAATTCTTTTTTTTCCAGCCATTCTGTTGTAGATTTGCTGCTGTGTTTGGGATCACTGTCCTGTTGCATGACCCAGTTTGGGCCAAGCTTTAGCTGTTGGCCTCACATTTGGCTCTAAAGTACTTTGGTATAGAGAGGAGTTCATGGTCGACTTAATAACTGCAAGGCGCCCAGATCCTGTGGCTACAAAACAAGCCCAAATCATCACCCCTCCACCACCGTGCTTGACAGTTGGTATGAGGTGTTTGTGCTGATATGCTTTGTTTGGTTTACACCAAATGTGGTGCTGTGCATTATAGCCAAACTTCTCCACTTTTGTCTCGTCTGTCCAAAGGACATTGTTGCAGAAGTCTTGTGGTTTGTTCAGACATAACTTTGCAAACCTAAGCTGTGCTGCTCTGTTCTTTTTAGAGAGGGGAGGCTTTCTCCTGGCAACCCTTCCAAACAAGCCATACCTGTTCGATCTTTTTATAATTGTACTGTCATGAACTTCAATATTTAACATGTTAACCCCTATAGATTCTTGGGCTTTTTGAAATTTCCCTGAGCATTGCACGTTCTGAGCTTGGTGTGAATTTGCTGGAACGTCCACTCCTGGGAAGATTGTGGCATCATGTTAACACACACCTGAATGCTCCTGACCAGCCAACTGCCAAAATATCTGCTTTTATAGAGGTGCTCACACTTGCTGATTGATCAATAAGTCAAGTGAATTTGATTAGCAGCACAAACCTGCTACTTACAGTACCCTCTTATTTTCAGCGGAATCAGTAAGGGTGGACTGCCTATAGTCATGTGAATGTTACAGTAGCATTACTCAGTGCTTCTCTAGATTTCAGGATTCATCAAATAGTGAACTTTTCTCTTAGAATTTCTCTGAGAAAAGCTGTGGAGTTGCTACACGTCCTTATCTGGAGTTGGATTAAAAGTTTGATTCCACTCTCAAGTTATTGTGTAAAATATGAAGCTATAGCCAGCAGCTGCTAAGCTTATCTTAGCATAAAGACGGGAAGCGGCTAGTTTAAATCTGTCCAAATGTAAAAAAATAAAAACCTAATCCTACCAGCACTTCTAAAACTCATTGACTGACATTATTTCTCCTTTGTTTAGCCTGCAGAAGAACTACAGATGAAATAAAACATACTTGAATAGCATTTTTTAGACCACACTGTTATACTACACTAACAGTCTTCTCAGTGTAGCTTCATATTGAGCAGATGGATAAGAGAGCTACTGATCTTCTTATCCAGCTCTCATGGAAAAAGAGAAGTGTATTTTCCAACTTGTTGTCCTATTCTTTTGAAGACATTCATACTGCCACGTCTACACTAGTAGGGTCAGTGAATGATACATTGAAGTATTTTGTCTAGGATTGGTAAATGGACTGATGCTTTTCTACCCAGTTGAGCGCTCAAAGTGCTTTCTTACTACAAGTCTTATTCACCCAATCACATAGCCTAAGCCCTTTCTACCATTCACACATTCACTTTCTCACACACGCGCCCACACGCACACACACACACACACACACACACACACACACACACACACTCCGATGGATGCATTGGGGGCAATTCGGGATTCAAGGATATCCAGCATCTACTTCAGCATGTGGACTGTAGGGGTCAGAGATCAACCCACTGACCTTCCAATTGGTAGACAATCCGCTCTACACAGCCCCTCCAATGGAAAAATATTCTACAATAATTTAGTAGTTGATGTAACCATGCACTGTTTTTTACAAATGGTCTTTGTAACTTTATGAGGTTGTTTCAAATTTCAAGTGGATTATACTTCTAGCTGCACTTAACCAGGCAATCCATTACCATTTGGTTCCTGAGTGTTATCGTGGTTTTCATTTTTTTGCGTTAATTAACGCCACTGACGTCATTCAGTTTGTTAGGCTCCAAAGGAAATGAAGAGGCCATTATTGAAGTGTTGACTCATACATAACACTGAATGAGGCTTGGAAACATCCCTCCATTCAGTCCTTTGAGCCACCCACAATGCTTTTATACCCTATAGTCCAATTACCATGAAGAAAGCTGCTCTTGAATGGTTACCATGGCAAAGTGTGGCCAGATTACAACATCAGGCTTTGGAGATGTAGGACAGAGCGAAGGAAAAGGATCAAAGATGAAGAGAGAATACGAAATTCAATTATCTTATATGTCTTCTATGCAGGTGGCATAAAGGTGCACTCATGAAGTGGGAACAGGCTTGTCTTACCCGCTCACAAGTAATGTATCCATCAAATGCCCAGTAAATTCAGTTTAAAGTCACAGAGATGAAGATGTTTTAAGGTCACATCATTTTCAACTGGAACAAATGTCAGTGGGGACTGTAGAACTGTAATGGAAAGATGTGAAAAAATACACAAATCATCATCTGTCATCTTCTATTTGGCTTTTTCTTGATGTAAACAAATGTCAGCCTTAGTTGTTTCTTTGAAGTAGCTTTTCAACGTCACTTTCGGTCTCTTGATACAGTCGGTCAGTTTCATCTCTGCTCTCTGGGGTGGGGGGTTTTAATGAGTGTTTCTTTGCCTTGTCATAAGACCTGTGAAACAAGTTGCACTTTGGCCTTTAGGTGTGTGGCTGCAGCCTGCAGCCTCCTTAACACTTTTGTAGTGGCTCTGTGATTGTGTTAACCAGGCCATCAGTGTTTCATCATGTTCCTAAGTCTTGGCAGCAGTACAGCTGGCTTGTTACTCCACAACCAGCTATTGTGTTTAGCCTCATATTGAAGTGCTTTACACAAGACTTGGTTTTTATATTGAACTCAGACTGTCTCTCAGTTAAAAAAAAAAAAAAAAAGTCAGCAAACGGCAACATGTAGCAGTTTTTAATTACAAATAAGCTTTTTTACCCATAATGGTTCCAGATTTGTAAATAACTGGATCGTAATCAGTGAAATTTAGCATCGTAGTGTTTGTTATAAAATAGAATACCTTTCTTAATTACACATAGTGGGATACAATCTGACTCCACTTAATGAAATTGATCTAAAAAGCATTGTATCTGTTTTAATAAATGAGTTTTTTTTCTCTGTGAGAAGTTTTGAAATTTCTTGAGCTCTGATTGAAAGTTAAGGTCCAACTCACTGAAATAGCAGTTGATGACAGGTGTATGGAAAATATTTTCTGGAGCGTTCAGTCCTGCTACATTATCTTCTTATCTGTGCTGGTTTAAAAACGCAGAATAATGAAGTGCCATATAAAGAAGAAGCTACTTTCAGCTGCTCCCTTATTCACAAAGGGTCACCACAGCACGTAGCTCCACGTGTTTGATTTGGCAGATTTTTACAGCGGATGCCCTTACTGACACAACCTCAAAGGGGTTTGTCTCTCCTCCAAGGATTGAACAGGGGATTTTTTTGCTCATTAGGCAAATGTGTAACCCACTGCACTATGGAGACACTAATGGAGTGCCATATAGTTTTTATTAACTGAAGGCACAGTGTACCCATATATGCATAATATTGTCCATCCATCTAGCCATCCAGCCATTTTCTTCAGCTAATTCGATTCAGGGTCGCGGGGGGCTGGAGCCTATCCCAGCTGCTATAGGACGAGAGGCGGGGTGCGTAGTATTGTATGTGATGTAAATGTATTGGTATTCATGTTTTTCAGGTCTATTTGTGAGATGAACCTGGAAGCTGAGCTCTTCACTTTACAGGACAGCAACTCCAAGCTGGTGGCAGCTTTGCATGAAGCAAATGCTAATGTCGAGCAGTGGAAGAAACAGCTGACTGCATATCAGGAGGAGACTGAAAGACTCCGAGAGCAGGTGAGCCTCTATCGTTTTAACACGGACACTCAGAGGGCAGTTTGAGGGTGCTCTGTTGAAGTGTGTTTACCCTAAAGTCAGACTTGGTCATTATTAAATTATCAATACATATGAAATACAGGAGGGGTTTTTTTTTTTTTTTTCCTTAACAGGGATTTTTCCCCCAGTGTTGGTCAGTGTTTGCTAATAGTAATTGTTAGATTGCTGGTTTTCTCTATTGCAGGGTCTTTACCTTACAATAAAAGTGCTTTGAGATGACTGCTGTAAATAAAATTTCTTGGATCTGAACTGAAAAACAAATCCATAAACATGACTACAAAACATCAGTGAACAATACTATGAGATCATTTGCAAAGCTTTATGTTAATAACATCCAAAATGTCTCCCACATGCTGACCACAGGTATATAAAAGAAGCTAAAAAGCAGTGTTTTGCTGAGCTAATGCAGCAGGAGGTCTGGATTAACTTCCACCCCAAGGCTCCTGCTGCCTGTCACGCCCCCGTCTCTCCCCATGTTCCTGCCCATCTAAAACTTTCATAATCGAATAAAGGCAAAAATGACCTGAATGCACAGTCCAGAAATTCTTATTCTACATTATCACTGATGTAGCTCTTTTTGATGTAGAACTTTTTATTCACCCCTAGTTATTGTAAATAATAGTGTCTTCATAGCCTCCCCAATAGCCCTGCACTCCTTCTTTTATGTGAAAATATAACAGACCGCATGTTAGTTTTACTTTGGATGCTTAAAGCAGAAAGTTACCCTGCAAATTAAATCATTTAAAAGCTGATAGTTTGAATTTGCGTAGTAAAAGGGGTCATTTTTGGATGATGAGGAAAATGAAATCTTTTCTCCAAATTGAGTATAACAATGCAAACATCACCTTTCCTATAAATGCTGTTAGTGCTACCTGAGTAATACTGGAGAATCAGATGCCCAAATTGTCTGAATTATCATGTTAATAGTTTCGTTTTGTAAATAAATTTGTTTTCAATAACAAAGAAAGTAGATTAAAATATCTCTGTCATCTGAGTTTCCTCCAGGGGTCCAAAGACAAACTCAGAATTTCCCACCTCGCCTCTTGCCTAATGCACTCTGGGTAAGAAGGCTGCATCCTCCAACCATCAGCACAATGAGGAGTTTAGAGAATGGAGGGATGTAACAAAGGACCCAGCACACACACAGCCTTTGCAGGGCACGAATGGTTTATTTTTACCACAGTGTTATGTACACACATTAAGCGAGGCTTCCCAGCCTCGTTCTCCCTAGTTCAGCCTAACCCTCTTCCTGGTCCCCCCGTCCTAAAATAGGGACACCCCGATGGACCTGATGAGGGCCAGCTGTGTTGGTCCCTCATCAGGGACACCCCGATGGACCTGATGAGGGCCAGCTGTGTTGGTCCGCCTTTCCTGGCACTGCCCCCTGAACCCACTGCCCCACCTCTCCCCTGCATCTGAGCCACAAACCACACCCCACCACAAGGGATAAGCTGGTACATGACAAAAAGACACATCTGGTGAGCAAAGAGTTAAAATTCTGAGTCAAAAACTGAGAAGTAGTTGTTCTCTCTTCTGGCTTCTGAAGCCCTTATACACCTCTGCAGTAACCTGCAGAGTAGGAGCTAATGGTTAAGGTCACACCTAATTATCATTTCTGGAGGTGTGTAGCTGTGTAACAGGAACACAAGTAAGATTGCACAAACAAGAGAGAGGTGATGCTGCAAGACTCAGCCCGTGTTACTTTGCTGTTTTCAGCTGTGTCTCTCTCGCTGCTGAGCGAAGTCGTGCTGGTTTTGATTGGGTCGTCCTTTGCAGACACTTCATTTCCTTGTTTTGAAACTAGTTGTTCAGAAAAAGGAAGTTGTGCTGGAAACACACTCCATCAATCTCTGACATGACTTGTGCTGCACGCATTTTCCCTCCAAAGCTTTAATCAAGGTGTTCTCTGCGCTGGTTGAACCGGTTCACTAAGCACATGGCAATGTCACATTTCACCACGAGGGAGTTCGGTCTAAACGCTGAGAGCCTCACGAGGGTTTTACACTTGAATTACTTTTCAGGCTTCGGTGGATGCAGATGCCTCTGCCCTCCCTGTCCCCATTCATCAATAAAAGGTATTTTCATGTTTGCTGGGAGCTGATTCCTCTGAGAATGACCTCGCCTCAGGCTGACATTTACAAACCTCTCTGATTCAACGCTTTAACGCCTTGATCCCTTTCCATTATAGCCCAGCCTTACAGTATCGATCACTACTCCTTAATTCTTAAGCACTCCCCTGGTATTTCAACAAGAAACAGTTTTCATTATTTTGGTCCACATCGACAGATTAAATCATACAAGTGAGAACCCTGTCTCCTTTGGACCGAGCTAGTTCCTACTGTCTGAGGAAGGGGACCAGGTGGCTGAAAATGGTTCATGTCTCCGGGGTGGTGTGAGAGAGAGAGAGGGGTTTGTAGGACAGCAATATCCTACTTTCAATGCCCCAGTTAGGAAAAAATGAAAAATCACCAGAGGGAGTTGGCATCCACTTGTTTCTTTTTTTTTTTTTCTCTCTCTCTTCTTTTTACTGCTCCTCCTAGTCGAAACCATACATGGTTTAAAATAATCCAGCAGGGTATGGGGGGTGTTTTTAGAGGTGTCCTTCTGTTTTTCTTTCTAATTCATGAAGCCCAAATGAAATGCAGTGCAATGAGGATTTCATTTGTAAAAGTGTTGTTGTGTTTCTCTTCTCTGACTTGGTTATAGATGAAGTAGCCAACTTATTGTTACAGATAAACATTGTGAGCCATCTGTCATCCAGATATGATTGAAAGCAAACTTCATTCTTTCAGCTGATGAGCTCTTTAGCTTTGATAACAGTTATAGGTGTTAAGTAGTCTTGATCTAATCTTAATCTGTGAGTTTCCCTGTTATTTACTTTTCCATGTATAAAATGACATTTAAAAAAGTCCTTTTTAAAATGTTTAGACACTTGATGTCTGAACTTGGAAGGGGTGGCTTTTCAGTGTAGAGTCTGCATGTCCTCTCTGTGTCTGTGTGGGAGGAAGCTAGAGTCCCCAGAGAGAACCCACAGTCCAAAGACATGCATGGTGCCGTAGGTTAATTGGTGATTCTAACTGGACATAGGTGTGAATGTAAGCAGGAATGGTTGCCTGTCTCTGTATGTTATCGCTGTGATGGACTGGTGACCTGTCCAGAGTGCATCCCACCTCTTGCCCTGTGACAGCTGGGATGGGCTCTAGCACCCCCGCTTATCCCTGAATTGGATAAGCGGTTAAGAAAATGGATGGATGTCTAAACTGAGGTCACTGATAGTGCATCAAAAAGCTTTGAAGAATACTATAATTCCAGACCTTTTGATGATTTAAAAAAAAAAAAAAAAAAATTTCTGCATACAGTAATTTTGGTTGCCTGGTTGGACTTTGATCCAGACTGAAAAATCCAATCAACTATGGAAAGGATAACCATTCCTGGTGAATTCTAATGTCTATGCAGATCCGCTATTAGAGCAACAGTGTGGTTCATGTTTGTAGTTTGAAGTAGTAATACATGTCATCGGTTAATGATTTGGATAACATTTGGTGCACACATCCACATTCCCCTTAGGATGGAGTGTCATAACTTTGGTGATCTCCACATAGTGCCATCATCAGGTCAGAAATCTGTTTAATTTAGCTGAATATTAAATACATCTGAGTAATTAACACATGATGAACATGATAAACATTACACCTACATAACATCAAGTTGTTAACATTGTATGTTAGCATGCTATGCTAAAGTCTGACCTCACAGCTGTGATGTCAGATTCTTGCTTAACTATATTAAATAATGGTATAAAATATGCAATATATTAGCTGTGATCAAGCTATCTCATATGTGTATTTCAGCACTTAGACTGGCAGGGTGCACGAATTTGTAAATTTACTGCTTGGGCCTTCATTTTTAGTGCATAGAAAGCAGTGCTGCTGTTTGTGTTTGTCCACCAAAGTTATTTCTGGGTTGTACACATGGTGAGGTGCCAGGCAGAGTGAGAATTCGCCTTTGTGGCATTTTGTCCACTTCCACAGCACTCTTATGAAAGAGTGCTACTAAGGTAGATGGAGAAAGAAGCGGGTTGTGTTGCAGAAAAGTTGCACAGCTTACAGTGTTAAATTATGTTGGATGGGCCGGCTGGAGCCTTTCTGTGTAGAGTTTGCGTGTTCTCTCTGTGCCTGCATACATGTCCAAGTACTTTGACGTCTTCCCACAGTCAAAAAAACGTGCTAATTCTAATTATTAATTCTAAGCTGGTCATAGGTATGTTTGTGAGTGTGAATGGCTGTCAAAGGTGTACCCTACCTCTTGCCCAATCTGGGAAACCCAACCTGGGAAAGGCTTCAGCCTCTTTAATCCTAGCCAGATACTTGGGTTAAGAAGGATTGATGGATGGACTGAAGCTCACTCTGATCTGCATTTCACATTGTCTTTGTTTTCATGCCAATATATTTTAATGGCGGTAAGTGGACTGGGGAAAAAGAATTTGAATGATAACCAAATAAAAATTTTTTAAAGCTATGTCCCACATACCAGACATTATTTCCTTTGGTGTGTTTTGTAAGGTGGCTGACCTTGAAGCCCATGGTGGCCAAGGCCCCAGTGATCTGTTGAAGGATGAGCTGACCCAGTCCCTGGAGGAGTTGGAGGCCCTGCTGAAGGCCAAAGATGAGGTTGGAGAATTGCTAAATAACAAAGAAATCATGATAAATCAACACAACATACTGAAATTGGCTCTCTGATGGGTACCTTTCATTCCTTCTGCAGGAAATTCACATTTTGCAAAGCAAGAAAGCAGAGTACCATGAAATGGAACGTCAGCGGGATGAGGCCATCCACAGATTACGGGTAGGAGTGACGTTTTTACAGTAACTTGGCATGTTTTCATTACTCATCGGGTTCTGTTAAACCTTCTAATTTTTCCCGGTCTTACCCGTGCCTTTTCTGTGTCTCCCGTTCACTTCAGGAGCTGGAGATGCGAAACTCAGAACTGGAACGTCGCATCCAGAACACGGAGCAGAACCTGAGTAACTCTCTGGAAGAACGGGATCGCTTGGATACTGAGATCCAGAGGGCCATAGAAATTCTGGACATCAAGATCTTTGACCTTAATGACCTCCGTCAGAGCCTTGTTAAACTTATCGACAAATAAGAAGGGTGGGTGAAAAATGGCCAAGTGCAACCTGTGAGAGAAATGGAAGAGATGACGGGGGGGCCATGGCAGGAAGCAGTAAACAAAATAAGATGGAGCTGGTCCCCATCCTCTTCAAGCACAGAACCCACCTCGGCTGCAGGAAGGTTACCCCATGTCTGTGTCACAGCAGTGGCAGCAACATCATGCAGGTGCTGACCCCAAGCAGCAGCATATATATGGTAGAGCTTGTCCAAATCTAATGTAATGCTTCATGTTGCTTTCGAGGGTAACACTCAATGCAATAAACCAACTTTTAAGGTAAGTGCTTAACAATGCTAGTCATTTAGGATTTAGAACTGGTGCTTCTGGTCTTTCATAAGGATCACCTTTGTACCTGAAATGGCAATGCAGTGTCAATATGAATGATAAGAGGCCTTGTTTTTCATCTTTACAAAAAAACTGAGTCCATGCTTAGAGACAAAGGAACTGAAAAGTGAATGCACAAGACAAAAAAAAAAAAAACACTTTAGCCTATTTAAGAGCCTGCATACACCATAATTATTACTGGTTTAGCAGTCCACACAGGTCTTGTAGTTACCCATCCATAATCTAGCAGCTATAATGTGTAACGTGAAGGACATTTTAGTTTTTCAACAGGAATAGGCAGTGATAAATATTCAAGGATGGTGAAGGTGTGCTCGTAGTAGTTGATCCTATGGTTATTCAAGGACACACAACTTGAATAGAAACAGTATCTGAATATTGACACCAAAGATCAAATGTTAAGAGCAGAGGGAAAAATTAGGTCTTTTTCAGTGGCTTGTCTTTTTATTGCATCTTCATTTCTCCTAATAGGAAACCTTTGATTCCTCAGTAAGCTACTTAAGTATATGTTAATAGATAGGAAATATTAGGCAATTAAAGTTAGCATAACAATGGTTTTCCAAATGATATAAATCAATAAGCTACACTTAAGAAGTAACCATAGGAAAATAAAACGCATCACTTAGTCTTACAGGTAAATATGAGTGACTTTTGAACTAGTCCGGTCTGAATAATATGCTGTGCTAACAAAGCACTAACTTAGTAAGTTATTTATGATAGCTCCAGATCTTAATTAACATGTTTCTCTCATTGGTGTGATGCATTTGAAGAAATTTGAGATGTTTTCTGCCTTCTGTTACTTTTGAGCACATTACCTTTAGCTGTGGACAGTATGCCATAGGCCTTGAGATTGTGGCTGTACTGTATGAATAATTAAATACGTAAAAAAAACACAAATACTGAATGTCTACTTCAGAGTCTTTTTATCACACAGACTGTATTGTATGACATTTTTAAGCCTTACTGTTCTGAGGATGAATGTGAACAGTCATGCCAGCTCTCTGAGCTGTGTCATGGTGGTTTGGAAATAAAAGCAAAGATTATGCGCACTTTATGAAGCATTTCGTGGTTTTTTGTTTTTGTTTTTGTTTTTGCTTTTTTTTTTGTTTTCCCTTGTCTGGGCAAACATGGTTTCATGCCGTTAATGTCACTGACTTATATTAAGCTTCTAATAATTAGGGGTGGCTGTGGCTCAGGAGGTAGAGCAGGTCATCTACTAATCAGTTGGTGGTTCGCTCCCTGGCTGCTCCAGTCTGTATGTCAAACTATCCTCAGCCAAGATACTGAACCCAGACTTGCTCCAACTTCACGAGTACTCAAGCAGAAAAGCGCTATATAAGAACCAGTCCACTTACCATAATTTACAGATGAGACTAATTGACCCAAGCTATGAAATCCAAACTCAAAATGTCATACCATGACCTGCGTTCAATAATTTTATTTTTTATTCAACACAGTGTAATATTTCAAAATAAAATTTAGAAAGACCGGCTTGTTCTGTTATTGTAAATTCTGATGTGCTTTTAAAAAATATACTGTCCAACTTTATAATGTATGTTTTTCTTTTAATAATTTGGCCTGTTTTCACATCCTGATTAAGTTGAACTTTGGAAAAACCAAATTATGGCACTTTTTCATGAATGAGTCTCCTCAGTTTTGATGTTTTACGCATTTGCTCAGCATTAACCGCCTTTCATTTAATGCAGGCACATCAGATGGAACATTTTAAAATAGGTCAGGTTCTTTGTAGACAGCCTTCATCAGACTATAATATTTCATATACATCAAACACATTAAAAGCATGCAGCAGTCCAAAGACAAGTATGACTTCTGACCACCCCAACAGCATTCAGTATATAGCACTGAAACACACCTCACTGAATTAATAAGACACCCAACAGTATATAGTACAGTATATTAAAAGCATAGCTAAACTAGGCATTACTAGACTTTACATTAACTTGAAGCCGCAGGTAAGCATGCTGAAGAGTTGTAAGTAAGCTGATCAACTGTAGCTGGTGTCTCCGCAGAGCACATCCACTGGTCTAAATCTGAGCTGATGCAGTCACACAATCAATTCAATTCAATTCAATTTTATTTATATAGTGCCAAATCACAACAGTTGACTCAAGGTGCTTTTTATTCTAAGGTAAAGACCCTACAATGATACAGTCAAATGCTCAATAAACACTGGGG
>VUQS01022252.1:7939-22565 GCA_015108495.1 Heterochromis multidens | reverse complement strand
TATGAGCACATCTGTGTGTGTGTGTGTGTGTGTGTGTAAATAAATTGGAAAAATAACAGCTCAAAGAAATCATTAAAAGCCCAAAATTACCATGACATCCACGGCCATGATGAATGTATATAAACTTCTGACCACAACTGTACTTGTCCCATGTGGCCTTATAATGAACCTCAGTATCTCTGTAAAGTGTTCAGGCCGTGTTCTTCAAGGCAGCCATCAGGCCACCTATATGT
Organism: Heterochromis multidens; assembly: GCA_015108495.1. Taxonomy (NCBI): domain Eukaryota; kingdom Metazoa; phylum Chordata; class Actinopteri; order Cichliformes; family Cichlidae; genus Heterochromis; species Heterochromis multidens. Next base: position 22,332 of record VUQS01022252.1, on the reverse strand, counting down.
ACAACTGACTTTACCTATATGGAGAGTACCTATATGTACTGCTTAAGGGGGAGAGTAATGGGAGCCAATATAGGCTTTCTTATGAAAAGTGTTAACACAGAGAGAGGACACAGCCCTTCTGGATCTGTAGTGTATCTGTTTGCATCTAGAGAAAAGTGCAGTGGGTTATTTTCCTGCAAATTTGATAAAGTGAATACATACAGTGATTGAGACTGCATTCTAAGAGGCTCTGTTTAAGAGAATAAAAACCAACATGGAATGAGAATTTCCTTTGGGATCTTTTTTAGACCCACGTAAAGACTAGTGGAAATTCCTGTTGGGTGTCAGCTCTGCAGGTGAGTCCCACAAAACTTCCTGCTCATGTGCATGAATCAAAAACAAGCCCACCTGCTTCCAAGATAAAAAAAAAAAATTGAACTTTTGAGGTAGTTGTAGTTACTTATCTTGTTATTCAACATGATCACATGTTACCTGAAGACCACAGAGGATCTAATTCTGGCAGCAGCAAACTACCTGGTTCCAGAGGCATTTGGGGAGGAACGGGGTTATTCACACTTCTTATCTGAATGTCCCCTCACCTTGACTGCAATGTGCAGATGTTTCCATTCATCACAGAGTTTCTCAAACTGAATCCTGTTGGTCTGACTGGAGGAGACCAGAGTCTCCAGTGCCATAATCTGGGCTTCATAGTCCTCCACATCCTTCAGGATGACCTGAAGGCATGAAAAGACACACAATGTGCAGATATCACAAAAAAAAACCATCAACATAAAACTGTGGTTTGGTGTAAGCTTGTTGTTCAAGCGAGTTATTAGACCAGGGGTGTCGACTTCAGTTTCATTAAGGGCCATACTGGGTCAGACATATCTAGTTTGACAAGTTCAAGTTAATCAAAAGGAATGTCACCCATCGCCTTTTCATAAACAATATGGGCCACATAAAGCCCTCCACCAGCCTACAACAGAATTTATTAGCCTTTGTAACAATTAGTCAAATAAAAATAATGCAATGACATTACAGTTCTAGGTAAGCTACCATACAGCCAACTCAAACAAACTGTTTCGCAATCCTGAATATGATAGTTCCCTTTCAGTCAGTTCACTCAGTAGAGTACAACACATACAGTACACACCCAAGTGTGGTGGCGACGATCCAAAGCGCTAAGGCTTCATCCACTAAAGGCCCGTACGCCTATAAATAACAAGCATTTGAACAGTGGTGCCAGGACCAGCATGTTCTCCCATTCCAATGCCCTACTGAAGATGTTTTGACATTCCTACAGGAGCCTCTGTAGATCATTCCTAGATCAGCCTCTTTCCTCTTCTACAATTAAGGTTTGTTCGCAGCTATACATACTGGCCTTGACCGGGTGACGCCAGGTGCACATCCTCTTACCATGTGTTTTTTGAAGACCTGTGTTTAGGTCCAGCGTCCCCTCATGGCTTTTGATTTTGGTGCTGAAGACCCTGTGGCAACCCTTTTGAACCCACCAAGTCTGTAAATATGAAATTTCTTTCATACAAAGCTATGTTGCTTCTCGCTCTGGTTCCTGCAAAGCAAGTGGGTGGCCAAAGTTAAGCTCTGTCCAAACAGAGGCTCTGCCACAGGGCTGTGGAGGCCCTAGCTTATTGTACCAAAGGTCTCTTTGCCTCAGGGTGTGAGAGCACGTTCCACCAGGGGAATGGTAACATCACGGGCCCTATTTAAAAGACTCTCTGTGAGTGATATTTGTACTGCATCCAGTTGGTCATCAATGCACACTTTTGTTCGGTTTGACATGTCAGCCCCTTCGGTGGTTCATTCTATCCTCTGTTGGGTCTGCCATGCACCAGGGTGCTGTTGGTCTGACTTTGGTTAGGTGACTGCTCTGCAGGACATGTACTGTATATGTTGTACCGAGTGAACTGACTGATGAAAGGAAACTAAACATTATGACTATAAAGAGTAACAAGGCCTTGACCTGGCCAGATCTCTGATTGAGCATTGAGATTGAGACAAGACTGATCCACAGCTGCCCTACTTTAGAGCCAACAGGACACAGAGGATCTATTCCCAGTGCTGTCCATGCCCATACAGGCCAGAGCTGTTTGTCTTAGCCAAAGTCTGGCGTGGGAGTAAACTCACCCCAAACTGGTCTGACTGGCTTTTTTTGGCAAGAATGTCAGGCTGTAGACCATCGGCTGCCATCAGTCGGTCTCTGAAACTGGCCAGCTTTGAGTGAATCAGCTCATAGGTGTCCCCAAAGTCCTTGGTTCTTGAAATTAATCCCTGTGAGAAGGAAAATGACATTAAATGTGTTCTCATACAGTCAGGCATAACTGGGCTGCATGTTGAAACACACTTCCCTTTTCAGGTATAACTGTACTATCATTCAGTCTGTTAAAGTCTAACAGTATTCTGTCAATCAGAGATGAGTCACTTTTACACTGATGGTCAACAAGGCTTCATTCCGACACACCCGCAACATTTATTGAATGAGCCACAGTACTAACACAATACTGTGTACTATGCACAAGATTTCACAGTACATCAAGTGTTTCTTATGGCAATATCTTCATATCTACTTTGATAATAATGCCAGGTCCTGCATGCACTTATGAGAACGCATCCATGTACACTTTGGTAAATGGATCAGATGATTATTAAACTATTGGTTATAAAATGATTAGTTTAGTTTATTAGGAGCACTTCAACTTATAAAGTGTGACTGTGTGAGCTTACCTGTGTTCTGTCAAATGTAATGAGTGAAGTTGGTGTTACATTGTAATAAATCCTGCAGGTCTACAGTAAACTCAGAAGAAAGACTGTGTTGTTAAGGTTTGTCAGAATTCGTTTTTTCTTACTATTGAGTCATTTATCTGACCTGTCAGACTCTATTTTCATTGTTATTAAGACTGTATTGTAAAGTTGTATTTTATAAACCTAATGGATGTGAAAATGTTAAGGAAAGTGAACAAGAGAAAACTCAACATACATGAAAGCTGTCTGGTGAGTTTAAAGAGGTCTGCGTGTGTTAACTGTGTCACACATTTTTGTGGCTTCCATAAGATTTGTCTGGGCAAAGCGAGACAGAGGGGCATTCTCCAATACAATCATGTCTATTTACTGAGCTGAACAAATCCAGAGATGCAGGAGACACACGTGCAGTCCTAATCTTGTGCGTGCTTATCCTTTAATATGACTGCATGCATTTAGACTTGTGATCCTTAATATGTTGGACTTTGGCAGGAACAAATCCCCACCCTCCCCTGTCTGCATCGGTGCGACTGATGTGGAAACAGTCACATCTTACAGGTACCTGGGAGTCCAACTGGATCACAAGCTGGAGTGGTCTGCCAACACGGACGTTGCCTACAAAAAGGGTCTGAGCCGGCTTTACTTCCTACGAAGGCTCAGGTCCTACAACATATGCAGCAGGCTGCTCCATATGTTTTATCAGTCTGTTGTTGCGAGCACCATCTTCTTTGCTGTGGCATGCTGGGGTGCAGGCATCAAAGCAAAGGATGTAAACAGACTGAATAAACTCATCAGCAAGGCTGAGTCTGTTGTAGGCATGAAGCTTGGCACCCTGGAGGAGGTGGTCAGTGACAGAATGCTGGCAAGACTCCTGGCAATCATTGACAATGACTCCCACCCTCTCCATAACACACTGGTCAATCTGAAGAGCAGTTTCAGCAACAGGTTCCTTCAACCTTACTGTCTGAGGGAACGACACAGGAGGTCGTTCCTTCCTGCTGCTATCAGACTCTTTAATTCATCGACTTGGGTCAGACCCACACATACTGAACTGGACTAAACAACCTCACTGCATTCCATCACTCCTTGTACGCCACAACATATATTTGCACACCTGTGCACTTATAATACCTGTAATATCCCAGAAACATTAGTGTTAATACTTGTGTCCTTTTATATGTATATTTATGTTTATATTTATATCTCTATATTTATCTATTTATATCTCTATTTCTACACTTCTTTCTATATGATTGCTTGTTGTCTGTTTTATGTATGCTGCTATGACAACTCAATTTCCCTCTGGGATTAATAAAGTTTCTCTGATTCTGATTCTATTATTACGGCAAGTAGGGGCAATAAGTCACTACAGTCTTATATTGAAAGGGCAGACGGATGATTGTTATGCAGTCTCTTTACAGTCTCTTTTAAATTGTCTCTTGGACAACTCCACCCTCTTTGTTTCTCGCTGTGTGTAAGCTGTTGTTGTCAATGCTTGAATAATGACTTTTCCTTTAGGATTTTTTCCTATTGAAATAGGCTTTCTGAAAAGACGCACACACTCAACAACCAATGTGAATAACTTCTTTGTGAAAATATCTTCAACTGCTCAAAGTCTACTGTCATGGGTCTAAAGAGCAAAGATTAGGTGTCTTTGAGGCACTGATAGATTTTTTTTCCCCCGCAGTGAAGCCAAAATATTAGCTTTAATCAAAATCAAATATTAGCATGTGCTTCCTTAAAAACTGTTACTTCTTTGTGTAAGTGCTTCACACATATGTAGCAGCCAAACGTGACATGCTAAAGATTTCAGGATTAGTTTAAAAGTTGATATCTTTTAATCCAAAAAGTTTAGGTTGTTCAAATCATCTCTCTTTTCTTTAAGCCTGAGGGATATGATCAAGTTTTGAACAGAATTCATACTCAAACTTAAGACAAAATGAAGCTCAGCAGATGATGGTAATGTGCTCACACCTGTAGCCTGCTCTTCCTCTGCTGCAGGTGAGCGTGCAGCAGCTCTCTGTTCCTGATGGCACCGCATAGCTCGCTCTGCAGCCCATCAGACCTCTCAGGACCAAATACAGAGTCCAACAGGTCCCCTTTCACTTGCAGCAGACTGAAACGCTCCTGCAGTTGGACACTTTCCTTCAGAAGACGCTAACACAGAGAGCAGAAAAGGGGAACACATTCACATGTCTTGTTCTTGAAACTTTTAGTCAGTGCCCACAGCATTTCCCAAATCGTCTATAAAGTATATCTTACTCTCTTATCACATCATACAGTTAACCCATGTTAAGCCTTAAAACAATTGCTATTCTGAATGGAAGGTACACAGTAGACAACAAGGAATATTATTTTCACCTACTTTAATTATGGTGAAAAAAAGGTAAGCTATCCAAGAAAGTTGATTCTGTTCTGGACGTTGCATTTTCAGTGGGAGAGTCCAGATGAACAGAATTAACTTTTTTTCTTTCCTTACATGGATGATTGAGGATGAATCAGGATAAATGTAAGCTAGCATTATATAACTTAATGAAGTCCACATATTTACATGGACATTAAAATGTATCTCTAAAAATTATTTCTGTACAGACTTTCACACAGAACTTAATAGAATTTTTTTACTGTTCTACAGTGTCTCAGTGACGCAACTCTTACTGCAAGCTTCAACTTTGACTTTCTTTTTCTTGAAATGGGAGTGTCATCATTTTTTAAAAACAAATTTGTGGGCAGTAGGGGATGGAAGGTTGTCTTTAAAAATAAATAAATAAAAAAACAACAACAATAACTGCTTCTTTGTTTTTACTGGCAACCATCTCTTTGCTTCTTCTGTTTTGATGGTTTCATTGATGACCAGTATGGACAATAATAAGTGACGCTGTGTATGTTTGTGGTTTTTTGTGAGTATGTGAGCAGAACAGGTTTGCTAACAAAATCAAATAACCATGCATGTGAAAGCATATTGTGGAAAGCATATTATATACACTGCATTTATACACTGCATATACACAGACTTTTTTATATTTGTTCACTTTCTCTTTTTGGCAGATAACTTTCACAGGTTCGTGTAATATGTATCTGACAAAGAAAATCAAATCTAAGTGGCAACTATGGGAATTCTGTATTCTGTGCAGAGGAAACATGTTTGATTTATAAACATTTTAAACAAACTCCAGATGTATACTGTGTGCTAATAAAGTATATTGTGTTTTTGAAGGTTGCTGTAACACCTAACCTGCTTGGTTTTGTTTTGAAGACCTCGCTTGATTTAAGCTGGTGTGAAAATTGTAGGCCAAATAACTAGACTGAAATGCAAAGCAAAATGCAAAACTAAATTTCATCACAGAAGGCAGATAATTATACTTACACATCAACCACCTATTGCATTACTGGAAACATGCATCTTTTCTGTCATCATTTATTGTTTCGATTACAGTCACTTTCACACATGCACTGCACTTGTAAAAAAAAGACCTAACACAGAACTGCATCTGAGAACACAAATGTACAACATAGTGGGATAGGACGATTGGTCAAATTATGTTACCTCTACCATTACTACTACTACTGGAACTGCTAGTTTTACCACTATTATTGCTAGTGTCCTTTCTGTTATATCTATTACTACAGTCATCACTAATGCTATACTTACTGTTACTCTGATTATTTGTATGTAACCACTGCTAAAATCAATACATTTCTATGTGACGTGTGTGTGTGTCTGTATCTGTCAAAAACCTTGTTGAAAACAAAACAATATAATCTTATTCATTAGGCAAAATAACAAACTGAATTCACATTTTTCTCCTCCATGAATCGCTACCTTATTGAGGTGGAAGGGTTTGTGTGTCCCAGGGATCCCAGGGGCTATGTTGGCGGGGGGCTTTTGCCCCTTGGTACGGTCTCCCATGGAAAATTGGTCCTGGTTAAGGGACCAGACAAAGAGCGATTCAGAAGACCCCTATGACCCAGTGAGATCTGGGTTGGGTGCAGTGTGTGTCAGGCGGCGGCCAAGGGTGGAGACCCTGGCAGACCGATCCTCAACTACCAAAGCTGGCGATTGGGACATGGAATGTCACCTCTCTGGTGGGGAAGGAGCCTGAAATAGTGCGTGAGTTTGAGAGGTACCGACTAGATATAGTCGGGCTCACCTCAACGCACGGCTTGGGCTCTGGAACCAGTCTACTGGAGAGGGGCTGGACTCTGTTCCACTCTTGAGTTGTCCTTGGTGAGAAGCGGCGGGCTGGGGTGGGTATCCTGGTATCCCCTCGGCTTGCTTCCTGTACGTTGGAGTTTTGTCCGGTGGACGAGAGGGTTGGTTCCCTGTGCCATTGGGTAGGGGAATTGGTCCTGACTGTCATCTATGCTTATGCGCTCAACGACAGTTCAGAGTACCCGGCCTTCTTGGAGTCTCCGGGTGGGGTACTCGAAGGTGCTCCACCTGGAGACTCTATCATCCTATTGGGAGACTTCAACGCTCATGTGGGCAATAACGGTGAGACCTGGAGGGGCATGATTGGGAAGAATGGTCTGCCTGATCTGAACCCGAGTGGTGTTTTGTTACTAGACTTCTGTGCAAACCACAGTTTGTCCATAACAAAAACCATGTTCGAACATAAGCGTGTCCATAAGTGCACATGGCACCAGGAAAACCTAGGTCGCAGATCGATGATCGATTTTGTAATTGTATCATCAGATCTGCGGCCGTATGTTCTGGACACTCCGGTGAAGAGAGGGGCTGAGCTGTCAACTGATCACCACCTGGTGGTGAGTTGGATCAGGTGGCGGGGGAGGATGCTGGACAGACCTGGCGCACCCAAACGTATAGTGAGGGTGTGCTGGGAATGCCTGGCAGAGGCCCCGGTCCACGAGATCTTTAAATCCCACCTCCGGCAAAGCTTCAACAGCATTACGAGGGAGGCTGGGGACATTGAGATCGAATGGACCATGTTCAGCACCTCCATTGCCGAGGTTGCTGCACTGAGCTGCAGCTGCAAGGTCGTTGGTGCCTGTCATGGTGGTAACCCCTGAACCAGATGGTGGACACCGGAGGTGAAGGGAGTCATCAAGCTGAAGAAGGAGTCCTATTGGGCTTGGTTAGCCTGTGGTACTTCGGAAACAGCTCACGGGTACCGGTAGGCCAAGTGGAACACGGCTTGGGCAGTGGCTGAAGCAAAAACATGGGTGTGGGAGGAGTTCGGTGAGGCCATGGAAAAAGACTTTCGGTCTGCCTCGAAGCGATTCTGGCAAACCGTCAGGCGACTCAGTAGGGGAAAGCAGTGCTCTACTCACACGGTGTATAATGCGGGTGGGGCACTGCTGACTTCAACTGAGGACATAGTCAGGCGGTGGAAGGGATACTTTGAGGACCTCCTTAATCCCACTGACATATCTTCTGTAGAGGAAGCACAGTCTGGGGATGAGGGGGACGACTCGTCCATTACTGGGGGCGAGGTCACTGAGACAGTTAAACAACTCCTTGGTGGCATGGCTCCTGGGGTGGATGAGGTTCGCCCTGAGTTCCTGAAGGCTCTGGATGTTGTAGGGCTGTCTTGGTTGACACGCCTCTAAAATGTCGCATGGAGATCTGGGGCGGTACCTCTGGATTGGCAGACAGGGGTGGTGCTCCCCATCTTTAAGAAGGGTGACCGGATGGTGTGCTCGAACTATAGAGGGATCACACTTCTCAGCCTCCCCGGAAAAGTCTATGCCAGGGTGCTGGAAAAAAGAGTTTGAACCTCGGATGCAGGAGGAACAATGCGGTTGTCGTCCTAGTCACGGAACACTGGACCAGCTCTTTACCCTCTAGAGGATATTTGAGGGTGCCTGGGAGTTAGCCCAACCAGTCTACATGTGTCTTCTGGACTTGGAGAAGGGATTTGACCGCGTCCCTCGTTGGGAGGTGCTTCGGGAGTTGGAGGTGTCTGGCCCGTTGCTACGGGACTTTCAGTCCTTATACAACCATTGCAAGAGCTTGGTCCACATTGCCGGCAATAAGTCTGACTCTTTCTCAGTGGGTGTTGGACTCTGCCAGGGCCGCCCTCTGTCACCGATTCTATTTATAATTTTCATGGATAGAATTTCTAAGCATAGCCAAGTGGCTCTCTGCTTTTCATGGATGATGTGGTTCTATTGGGTTCATCAGGTGGTGGCCTACAGCTCGCACTGGAGGGGTTCGCAGCCGAGTGTGAAGCAGTGGGAATGAGAATTAGCACCTCAAAGTCTGAAGCCATGGTCCTCAGCCGAAAAAGGGTGGAGTGCCCATTCCGGGTCAGGGACGAGTTGCTGCCCCAAGTAGAGGAGTTTAAGTATCTCGGGGTCTTGTTCACGAGTGAGGGAAGCGGGAGATTGAAAGACGGATTGGGGCTGCGGCTGCAGTGATGCGGACATTGTACCGGTCTGTCGTGGTGAAGAGAGAGCTGAGCGTAAAAGCGAAGCTCTCAATTTACCGGTCGATCTACGTCCCTACCCTCACCTATGGTCACGAGCTTTGGGTAGTGACCGAAAGAACGAGATCTCGGATACTAGTGGCGGAAATTAGCTTTCTCCGAAGGGAGGCTGGTCTTTCCCTTAGAGATAGGGTGAGGAGTTCAGCCAATCCGGGAGGGACTCAGAGTAGAGCAGCTACTCCTCCACATCGAAAGGAGCCAGTTGAGGTGGTTCGGGCATCTGACGAGGATGCCTTCTGGGGAAGGTGTTCCGGGCATGTCCCACCGGGAGGAGGCCCCGGGGCAGACCCAGGACACGCTGGAGAGATTCTATGGTGGTCCCCTGGATAAGCTGGAGGAGGTGGCCAGGGTGAGGGAAGTCTGGGCTTCTCTGCTTAGACTGCTGCCCCCGCGACCCGGCCCCGGATAAGCGGAAGAAAATGGATGGATGGATGGATGGATCGTATTCATTCACCTCTCCAATGGGATTAACTCCAATGGGACACACTCTTTTATGTTAATTGAGCTAAATATTTATTTTTACAATTTTATGAATCCCGCAAATACAGGGTAGTACTGTAATTCCACTATTTTAGGAAAGACATACTGGAAGAAATACTGTAACTAATTACCTTATTAAAACCGCTTGTAATTTCTGATACTTTGTTATTTCTGCAAATATCTGTGAATAAGATTGTCATGAACCCAGCAACCCACTGCACCCGTAGTGTCACAGTTTGTTGTTCTGGCGTGGAGGTAAATAAAACAAATTCTCATTCCCCTATAAAGGACAAATACTGGAACAAACACTGAACAACTCAGTACAAGACGCAACATTTTTTGTAACATCCTTAATCTGTTAATGCACCCCTGGAACTTTTCCAACTTTCCCATTGCCCGTTAGGGATGCTACAATAATGTGGACAACAGCAAGGGCCAGCAATAATGGTTAATGGTTAAAAATAGTTATCCCTATAACACCAAGCCTGTAACTTTACTTTTTGAGACCTCTACATCATCAGTGTGATTGTTTTCTCCTGAAAAACTTGATGTATACAATCAAACACATGCGTTGCTACTGTGAGCAATAAATGCCGGATGTAGCAAAAATGATACAAATTAAAACTTATATAGGCAAATTGATATTTAATTTCTGTTTTTAAATAGGTTCAATAAACACTCCAGTTTTTTTTTCAAATAGTATTTTCTGGCAATTATTTCATGGTTCAGGTTTTACAGGGTTAATTCAAATTAATCAGTTATTTAATTTCAAAAGGGAGAATATGTCACAGAAACTCAAAATATTTAAATATTTATTGAGTTTGAAAAGAAAACCCTTCAAGTTACTTTGAGCATTTGGGTTTAAAATGATTGTGTTTCCTACATTTGTGTGTATTTTATTTTCATTCAGTTTTAATGTCACATTGCACCATTTAGGTACTCTTGTAATTTAACTAATTTATCTGAGAGTTGTATGAATCTATCAGTAGAAGGACACATATATTTCCCAAAATGTTTATTTAATTCAACCTGAATTTTAATGGAAAGCTTGGAGAAATACTTCACTTACTTTCACATGCCTGTCTGTAGGCTCTGTGTGAATTGCTTCCAAATGTGTTGAAAATGTAAATGACTCCACTCCTGGATCATTTTGATCTTCTTTTCTTTCTGTTTCTGTCCTGCTCATTAAAGCTCCTTCTTCACTCTCTGCGCCTTTCAGAAATTTGGTTAGATTTTCTAGGACGTCTTCTCTCATCCTGAGGCCCGAGAATGGCTTTTCAGTCATTGCTTGTGCAGTTTCTATTTTACTCTTCAAAAATCCTGGCTCAGTGTGAGCCTCGGGCTCTGGACTCATTCTGGTTGTTGGTCTCTTCTCTGCACTCGGCTGTCCATCATCTTTCTCTGTGCTGCTTTGATTGATGACTTCCATACTTATTGTTGTGTCTTTAATCTTCACACGTGTTGTAGTTGTGTCTGTTATATGCTCTGTTGTTATCATTTTGAGCGGAGGAGGTGAAGGTATGACTGTCTCCTCTGTTTTCAGATTTCCTTCATTTTTAGTGTGTTTTATTCCTGTTGTTTCATCGTGTATATTAGTTGTTTGTGAGTTCTCTGTTTTTTCTGTGGTTTCTTTGACCTGTTCCTTTATAGTTTTCTCATGTTCCACTGCTTTTCTATCTAAGCTCTCTATTACGTAGATTTCTAATAAACACCTTTTTCCTATCAAGCATTTACATTTTGAGTCGTATCGTTCAGTAGTAATGTCCTTTAAAGCTTTACTGATGGGTGGCGGGTCACCCAGCTCAGGTATATTCACTTCCCATCTAATGTCTGTGTTTGGAATGAGCTTTTTTTCAGATCTTTGATCCATTTGTGTCTCCATCTCTGCTTCTGGAAGGAAAAACATGATTAAGGCTTCTTCTCCCACATCAGAGAGCATTTGTTTTTCATTGAAATCATGAATATCTGTTTTATGTGTGGAGTGCATTTGTAGGATGTATGCAAATCTCTTTTGGTTTCCATTTTCCATAGGATTCGTATTTTGTTCTGCTTTACTGTCTCCCTCTGGGTGTCTGAGCTCTGCTTGTTTTGTGATCATTTTCCCGCTAAATAATTCATTATTATCATCCTGAGCAGGCCTTATCTTATTCAGTGGTCTATTTATGGATCCTTTCTTCTCCTTGGATACCAAAAGGGGTTGCCTCGTAACATCAAATCCACCATCATCCACGCCAGATGTGGCTTTTAAAGAAAGTTGTCTCTGAAAACTTTTTTGCCAAGTTGAGTCTTCATTCAAGTTCAAATGTTGCTTTCTCTTCACAAGAATGTTTTCATGTCCCCGTGTCTCTAACTGTGACATATCTGAAGTTTTCACTGAAGACGTGCCAGAGTGCAGAGTAGCTGCATGGAAAATGTCACGTTGACCGACTAAAGCTCTCAGAGATCCTCTTTGATTGGACTGTATGAGAGTTTTAATGTCCATTGCTCCCTTTTGTTTTATCTGTTGCAGTTCAAACTTTTCTTTTGGTGCCTTCCTGATGTTCATTTCTGATATTATTTCACTAAGTTTTGGACAGCAGGAAGCAATCACAGTTGTAGCCACACACAATCGCGCCGTCAGCATTTTCTGCAAATGAGCAGTGATGGTGGCTGCCCAACCCTTGGATTTCTCCAGTAATAAAGCTTGAAGATTTTTTCCTGAGGCAGTGGAGCAATGATGCACTAACAATGAATGCCTAGAATCAGGGCTATCTTTAATTATATCCAAGGCAATGTGACTACCACCAGCCTTAGTTGGTGGGGTGCTTCTAATAAGAAGCAGGGCTGTGTTTGAATCCATCAGAAAAGCTGGAACAAGTTCTCCTTCACCATAACAACAACGAGCAGCCTAAAGTGACAAAAGAGGAAGACTGAATTAGTTACAAAAGTGCTTCCAGACAAATGCATGAGCCATACAAACAGCCGGTTCAAGCTCCACCACCATGACTGTGGTCCAGATGGAAATATCTATCTTGAACCCTTGTGTATAGCACTTTGGCCATTGACATCTTGTTTTTTTGAATAAGACTTGACAAGTGAGGGGTGACTCTAACTAAGAGAGAGAGAAAACTGCACACACGTACAACAATGACTTGTAGCTACGATCTAAATCATACCGCGTTTTATATGAACTCCATGTTGTATCAAATAAGACTTGAAAATACACTGCTCAAAAAAATGAAAGGAACACTTTTTAATCAGAGTGTAGCATCAAGTCAGTTAAACTTCTGGGATATTGATCTGCTCAGTTACGTAGCAGAGGGGGTTGTTAATCAGTTTCAGCTGCTTTGGTGTTAATGAAATTAACAACAGGTGCACTAGAGGGGCAACAATGAGACAACCCCAAAAACAGGAGTATTTGTACAGGTGGAGGACACTGACATTTTTCCCTCCTCATCTTTTCTCACTGTTTCCATTTGGCTAGGGTCAGTGTCACTACTGGTAGAATGAGGTGATACCTAGACCTTACAGAGGTTGCACAGGTAGTCCAAGGTTCGCTTTGTCTCCTAGCAGTCTCAAGAGCATGGAGGAGATTCCAGGAGACAGGCAGTTATTCTAGGAGAGCTGGACGCACAGACCTCTACAGGTTAGGCAACGGCACCCTGACTGCCATTAGTTATCAAGATGAAATCCTTGGACTCATTTTCAGACCCTACACTGGTGCAGTGGGTCCTTGGTTCCTCCTGATGCACGTCAATGCCTGGCCTCATGTGGCGAGAGTATGTAGGCAGTTCCTGGAGGATGAAGGAATTGATACCATTGATTGGCCCCCACACTCCCCTGACCTAAATCCAATAAGCCTTTTGGTGTCGGATGTTTCGGTCCATCCGACACCACCAGGTTGGACCTCAGACTGTCCAGGAGCTCAGTGAGGCCCTGGTCCAGATCTGGGAGGAGATCCCTCAGGACACCATCATCATTAGGAGCATGCTCTGACATTGTCAGGCATGCATACAAGCACGTGGGGGCCATACAATGACTAAAATGAAATTTCAGCAAAACTACCCTGCTGCATCAATTTTTCACTTTGATTTTCGGGGTGTCTTTGAATTCAAGCCTCTGTAGGTTGATTATTTTCATTTCCATCAAACAATGTGGCATCCCTTTGTTCCTAACACATTACCCAGTCCATATCAGTATAGATATCCAGCATCATTATTTTTCCCATTGAGATCTGATGTGTTTTCAAAGTGTTCCTTTCACCAAAATTGGCAGAAATAAAACTTTATATGTAATATAAAGTTTTATTTTATTTCTAGTGACAACAACAACAACAACAGTGTAGTAACAGCTTATTACATTGCTCCCAAGAGGCCCAAATGAATATGCACCATGCATACATACACTCAACAGTTGATAAAATGTCAAAGCATTTCTGCTGATGTTATAGCTCAGTACAGATGACAAAACATAGAACCACCTGTCTTGTTGTAGACTAAAATGTGTAAACTATCACTGTTTTTAAAAGGCAGACCCTCATGAAACCACAAACCTAAGCAGGGAATTGTGTTTCAGTTCTTTAAAATTTTGAACATTGTGAAAACTCAAACCATTCAACCATGGTTTGTTTGACGTAAGCGACTCGAAAAAGGGTATTGTGATTTGGATGTAACCTAATTTTAAACCTTCTCCAACTCTCTGACACTCACTCCCTTTCTACTGCCCCCTCCTCCCCCCACTTTCTTTTAT